>VBRH01000801.1:0-23705 GCA_014578085.1 Cardamine resedifolia | reverse complement strand
TTTTTGTTTCAAACAGATTCACTCTTCAATACCCTAATATTCGAGAAAATATAATGAAGGGTGATGGGTCAGTACCAAAAATTTCCAAATCCGCACTCACTTTGGAGCATCAAATTAAAAATAACAGAAAAAGTATTGACACAGACAACCATGCAACAATAATATTGATTTGGTAGAAAAGTTAGCAAACCAAAGGATATTCAATCGTTTAAAACCCTTTTATATTTGATTTTCATCTTGAAAACTTTATAATACTCCACTAGAATTTGCGCATATTATTATCGCATGATAGGATTGATAACTCTTGTGACAAAAAAAAAAAAAGATTGATAACTCTGTGATTCTTTTATATATATATACTTGGCTACTTGCACTAAAAAGTATATTTAGTTGGTTCAAATCAAGAAATAAGCCCAACATCGAGCAGTTTTCTTTTACAGATCTTCAATCGTTTAAAACCCTTTTATATTTGTTTTAGTGGTAACTGCTAAATGCGTAATAATAATCAAACATTATATTAGTATTATAATATCACATATACAAAGTTTTTAAAAAAATCGATAATAGATTTTTTTTTTGAATAGTACCGATTTTCATTTATCTTTTTTGTTTTGTTTTGTTTTCCTTACAAAGATACAGTTTGGAGCTCTACCTTGAGAAAACATATGAATTGAGTACAAAGTGGTGAAACAAGACTCAACGAATAATAAGTAGAGATTGAAGTGGCTGAGCTGCTACCGTTACAAGAGAGCTCGTGATGATTGAATCATGGCCGTACGTAATCTAGCGCCTAAGACCATTGAAAGTAGCAAAACCAAGTTGAGAGGTAAGATTCTTGAGGAAGAGTTGAGCGACTTTGAGCATGTCTTCTAATGGTGCGGTGCTTGTGAAGACATATACTGTTGCTGGTTTTGCTAGCCTGAAAGACCATCTTGCAAGTGGTTTTAAGCTTGATATATGTTAGAAGAAGATAATAGTTCTACACTTGAATTTAATGGCTTATGTTTTAAAATATCCTTATGTATATTTATATAACGCTCTCCAAATGTAAAAGACCCCTCATAAATCATTGTTGAATGTACATACATGTGTTAGCTAATTATAACCTGAATTAATCGATTCAGTATATCTTTTTACGTACAGTTAATCTAGGTTTAGATCTAGACAATCGATTATCAAACAAAACTATAGTGACGACTATTATGTGTGCAACTTAATAACCAAACCTTTTTTTTTTTTTCTGCTAAAAAACCATCCCTTAAAACTGTTAATGTACATAATATAGTTTCTGCTAAAAACCATCAAACTTATTTTTTTTTGCAACTTCTACCTTTACTTTAAAATTAAAACTGTGCAAGTCAATCCCTTAACTGTAAAATTACCCGTAATATAACTCTTTCCTATGCTTAAAACTAACAGAATGAATGTTTAAACTACATGATGTTTTGTATTGTAGCTTGTAGTTTTTGAATGGCTAAAACAACATGATTTTTAAGTTATATTGAATTTGGGGATGAACTAAAATTAGGGTTCATCTTTCCATTTCTGATTTTCCCTTTGGCATATTCGTTTCAGATCTATGATGGCTCTGAAAATGAAGCATAATAATATGAAACCACTAATATAGCTTGATTCAAGTCAAATTAAGCACCAACAGGTCCGAAGATCTTCTTCAAATCAAATGATTATTTTTATAACAAATCAAACTAATTATTCCTCAATAATATGAAAAATGGGAAAGAAGGAACAAGCAACAACAAGAGTCATCCATAGATTTCACCCACACAACTTAAGAAAAGGAAGCTTCGATTCTTAGTGTAAAAGCTTCAATTTCAACCAGCAGTTCTAATTTCTCTTTACTCATTGGTATTGGATTTTGAAACTCGGGTGAAATGTGAATCCAACTAACCATCGATTATTCCTCAGATGATTTGAAGAAGATCTTCAGATCGGTTGGTGCTGAAATCGACGAAACAAAGATAGATCTGTTGATTTGAAGAAGATGGTTCTTTTGTCTTCTGGTGGTCCAGCTGTAGCTATGGTGGCTAGAGGTGGTGGTGATTCTGCTGCTCATGCGGCTGAAACAAAGAATAAGGTTGAAGAGGTTGAAGAAGAATCTTCTGATGGAGAAAGCATGATTTCTTTTCGATTAATCTGTGTTAAGTATCCTTAATTTGAGTTTTTAGTTTTATTAATCTTTTTTTAATTATTATGTATTTTTTGGATGGATCTTAAAGTCATGTTGTTTTATCCATTCAAAAACTACAAGCAATACAAAAACATCATCTAGTTTAAACATTCAAAAGGACGCAGTTTTCTAATAGAAACAAACGGAGATACGTCGAAGAAAATGTTATATTGCGATGACTTTGTAATTTATGGGACTACCATGGACAATTTTAAAGTGAGTGTCAAATTCCTAAAAAATATCGTCGTTCTTGGTCATTTTATTTGGCAATGATATATGTAGTCCCAAAATATAATATATACGCTTTTGCATTTTTTTTTCTGAAAAGCATGCTTTCTTCTTCTCAATCGCACGTTCCCTTCGCACTGTCACTCACTCACTCCATACACATTTTGGAGGATTATTGCTAAAAAGGACACAAACACAATAATATATCTTGCAGAAAAAATAGCTTTAATAATCGACCACACATGTCTCCATAGTTTTGTGTATGGTAAACTTTTTTCTTTCAAGATTCTTTAAAAGATGACCTCACTTTCTCTTCCCAACACCCCCTTTTAAGACCTCTTAATTATCATTATTATTTTTGGACCTTATGATATGAATTGATTTTTGATAAACAAGTATTTATAGTGGAGATCAAGGAATCCATTTCGCCATTGCAAAATTTGCATAATTATTCATGCCACAAATTTATTACTAACGAAGAAAATATTATATATGCTTTTGCCTATTATTTGTGGACTGGAAAATATGTTTTGATAACAAAATGGTTGTATTATTGGATACAAGTTAAGTAACAGCTTGGTTATTCTATGAATCCATGTGAATTCCGCTGGAAAAATCACATCTCAACTTTAGACATGAATACATCGAGTTCGAAACCTGTTTATAAATTTATAAATTAAAACATAATGGTTATGTCCATTATACATCCACATTAATTTTAGGTCCCAATGACAAGCCCTACATTGGAATCTCTGAATAGATTTTTGGAATCTCTGAATAGATTTGTTTGATGTGAATAATCCCTATTGAAAAAGTATATTCTTTCCTAACAAATTAGATGCCTCGTTTGAGGCCTACTTCTCAAAGACTTATCCTTATTTGGCTGAGATGACTACACCAAGCTTAAATTCATAGAACCACAAAAAAAAAAACCATTTAAGAGTGAAAACTCAAAATTATAATAGAAATTTCTTAAAATAGCACCAAAATAAGTTTTTTTTACCAAAAATAGTACATTTTTGTATTTAGGCCAAAAATAACATTTTTATAAAAGACAATAATTTAATTTGTTGGTTTGGATTAAATATTTTAGTAATTAGGGTATAGTTTTAAGGGATAAGAAGTAAGGTTTAGGGTTTAGAGCTTATAGTTTAAGGTTTTCTAAACCCTAAACCATAAAAATGTGAGGTTATGAGATTTGTGATATATAAGAAAATTGTCTTTTACTAAAAATGTTATTTTGGACTAAATAAAAAATGTGCTATTTTTAAGAGAATTGTCCAAATTATAAGCCCATTTTGTTTTATTTCTAACAAAAGCCTTATTTCCATTCATACTATATACACATACATAGAATACATAACACCACAAAGCAAAGACACACTAATCTCATGCTAACCATAGACCCAAACTAAGACATAGCTACTAATTACCATCAAGCTATACTAAACTAAGAAACATCTCCTCTCTAAGAAGCATCGATAACAAGAAGTGGGTGCTGCAAAATTACCCTTACATTACACAATATAGTGTACACCCTTTATTACCCCCTAAAGATGGTAACTTATTTTCATGGGCATTCACCAACTTTCTCCGTAAGAGCAACCTTAAGCTGATCTTGTGTAAAAAACTGATTCCCCATTTTCACAGTCGCTTGTTGGATCATAAGATCATTCACAACCGATAAACTCGCGTGAGTCACTTCCAAATCCAATTCCTTAAGTGCTTCCATGAATTTAGCACCAGGATGATTCCTCTTACTGCATTGGACCCTTATCATTGCATCCCAACCAATGATCTTCACATCAATCTCCATCTCAATCGACACATCCGATTCTTGATTCAAACATTTTCGATCTTTAACCGAACTTTTCTCATTCGCCGCCTCTTTGCTCATCCCATCAATCTGCTTCTGCAACTCTTCTTTATCAGATTCAACCTTTTGCAACTTAGATTTAAGCTCATTGATATACGAAATTGCATCTCCTAAAAGAGAAGCTTTATCCATCTTCGATACATTAGGAACCACAGCTCTTAAAGAGTAGAACTTTTGATTCAACTTCTCTCTTCTCTGTCTCTCTGCCTCTACATGATTCAACGGCTCTTCTCTTCCGTTCGCCGGTTTTCTCCCTCGTTTTCTCGGTTTCTTCTCCGGTTCAACCACAATTCTGTTACTCTCTGATTCTTTGACCACCGAAGCTTCAAGATCAGAGTGATTCGAGTCACCAGATTTAGCAGGACGTGGAAGAACAGAGGTGAAAGAAAGCATTCCTTCTTCATTATTCGAAACCGGAGATCTCTTCTTCTTACTATCTTCTTCCATAAACCGGCTTTGACCAGATAAACTATTCTCAATCCCGTTCTTCAAATTCACCATTTCGCAAGATTTCAGAACTTGGGGTTTAGGGTTTTCCACAGAGCTTCCATTACAAAGCTTCGAAATTTGTTGAGAATCAGAATTAGAAGTTGAGTTATTACCATTGTTCAACGCCGGAGTTACAAGACCCGATTCGATTCCAGTAGCATTAGGCTCCCTAATCCACAAACCCGGATCATTCTCTCCTTGATCCGGATTCAAATCAAACGCCCAAGAACCCGATTCACCACCACCGTTGTTAAAATCGAAAAATTTGTTAACTTTATCAACAAGATCTGAGCTTTGATGTATAACCTCCGACGAACCAAGCTCAACGACGCCGTTTTCCGACGGTATACACACCATTGTCTCTAACCCATAAATCTGACCTTGACGAGCTCTCTCACAACTCGATCCAGCTAACGCATTAGACCCAGAGAGCCAAATTGTGTTCGAATTTGAGAAAGCTTGACCAGGTAAACCAGTACCGTTGACGAAGCTCTGTGTCATTGAAACTAAGAAGAACCATTCAGTATCTGTGACTTCTTCATCTCCAGCTTCATCGGAGCCACCACTATTAACTGTACCTCCTCCTCCACCTCCTCCGCCGGAGATCAAAGCGTTGAGTTCTCTAATCACTCTCTTTCGATGTTCTTGCTCAGCTGCACTAGCTGGATTTGAATTCTTCTTCTTTGGTTTCTCTTCTTCTCCTTTGTAATAACCATCTCCCCAAGCTAACAACGCCGTGTTGTTGTTACTTCCTCCTCCGACGACGACAACGTCTTCTCCGGCGAAATCGTAAGATAATTGCCAGAACACAGCGTAAGTCCAGCTCTCGTTTGCTCCTTCGATTAAAGCTTGGAGTCGTTGTTGGAGAGTATCTTCGTTTACCTGAGATTGCGCCGGAGGAGAAGGAGGAGGAAGTGGAGGGAAAAGTGAAGAATGATCGGAGGCGATGAAAGCTTCCACTTCCATTACCGATGCATCATCGGCGGTTGACCAGAGATTTGTAGCGTTTGTTGATTGGTTGAGATGGAAATCGTTTAATTGAACATTCGTCGGAGACATAACCTTTCTCTGATGGACTTAACAAGAGAATTTTTTTTTTTGTTTTCCGGTGAGAGACAGAGAGAGATCAGAGAGCAAAAGTAAGTTCTTTTAGCAAATGTGGCGTTTGGTTGGTTTTTGGAGAAAAAGGAATCTGTATATATTTTAAATTCAATTTTTGTAAACTGTAAACTTTTTGGTTTCAGCAGAGTTTTTATATATTATAGATTAGAATCCGTCCGCTAGACCTGTTTTTAATTTAAAAATAAATTATATCTGACTAAAAACATAAAATTAAAATTTTTTATTAATAATATATACTATATCTTAAAATTTTAGTAGGAAAAGAAAAATAAAACATATTTCCTTAGAGAAAAGAACTATTTAGTTAAGTTTTTTTAATGAATAAGTTAAAGAAATTTGCATTCCATATACCCATAGATAATGCAAAAATTAGATTAATAGTAGTGGTTTTTAAAAAATTAGTTATGTAGGAGAGATAAATTTTATTTTTCTATTATACCCTTATATATGATTTTTTTTCCATTGCTTGTATTTCATTTAATTCTTTTGTTAACAGCTTTGTTTTTTTTTAATTGATAATTGTTTTTCCGGTGTATCCTCCTACATCATTCTTCCGCAAATGTTATTCTCACCAATAGATACGTTAATAAAATATATAAATGTTAATAACTTAGTTACCGAGTAAAACTGAGAACAAATAAATACTTAACTTGTGACAAATATAAATAACTCGATATTTATTTAGTTATTTAGTTGTTGTTGCATATAACTTTTAATTATATATATATATATATATAATATAGATTTTTTTTATGCTATGTTAAATGAAAAATTAGATGTGAATCCATAAGTGTTTGTGGAATCATTGGCCCATTAGTTAAGGATTTAAAGGTTTATAGACCAAGTTTGTGGTTCGAGTTTCAGAGAATATATTTTACTCCACATTAATGGATGTAAAGTTTATCAGAAGTTCCAGAGTGCTGCAGAAAGAGTCAGCCGTCATGATCTCGAGTGTCATAGGGAAAGCATGTTCATCATAGAGATATCGTATATGTAGAACCGTCCGTCGTAGATCTGAATGTTATAGTGAGACTTTGTCCATCATGAGATGTCGTACATGCATAATTGTCCATCGGGAAGAGTTTACGTCATCGAATCGTTGTTTGAGTAAGATATTCATCGTAATCGCATATGCTGTAGGTAGTCGAATATCATCATAATAAGATTAGATCATATATATATGATAATGATGTAATAGACAAAAAAGAAAGAATTCATAAGTGTTTTTACCAACTATATTTTTGAGGTAATTAAATGAAATATTAGCAAGGGAAATTAACATGTTAATAAATAAATTAACTGGTAACAACTAAATTATCGATTTAAATAAATACTTAACCGTATAAGCTAACAAATAACAAATAAATTATCGAGCTAAATAAAAACTAATCCGAATTTTCATATAAATATGGTGATAAAACATAATTTAACATGGTTCTAATTTTATTATTGATATAGAATAATATAGTATGGTAAACAAAGAAATAACATGATAATCATTTTGTTAAAACTAGAATATATATCACGTTAATAAATATTTAACCGTTCAAAATTATAGCTAACATGTCCAAATATTTAACCGTTAAGAAAATGTTTAACCGTTAAACTGGAATATAGGCATTTTGGTTGGAAAAGCTATAAGAAGAGAGAGAACTAATTATTGAAAAATGACTACAACATTTTTAATTTTTTAATTATATGTGTGTTTCTAACTTAATAACCCATAAGTTAATTTAAATTTCTGTATTAAAATTTCATTATTGAAATATTAAAATTTAGATCACATTCAATAAATTTTGGTTTCATATTGTCGTTTGTTTTTCGATTACCGTGTGAGATATGTAAAAATGGATCTGGTGACCGGCGCCTATGTTCTCACTCATATCTAGGCAAAATATTTTTCCGGTAAGATCTTCATTGTCCATCTACTCTCCTCTAGTTCAAATATTATATTGATTTCCAACATAATATGTATCGTCTCGCACATTCACTCGCCGAAGTCTATCAACATTTATTTTCTCCTAATATTTTTCGACAACATCCTCTAACTCAACCATCCGGTCACCAGCACTCGATAATTTAGTTTTATCTCATGTTCTATTTCGCTACTTCTTTATTTTTCATCTTCGGATTCCCATCCAACCTCATCTTCAATCCCTAGTAGAACCCCACCGCTTTCCTCTCTTCTCCATATCTATATTTTTCTGGTTCAGATCTTATCTCGGTTTCCAACCAAATCTATTTTTCCTCTCGCACCTTCAATCGGTGAAGTCATTCGTCACTAGCGTTTTCTGACAACATCTTCTAGCTTAGCCCGTCACCATATCTCGATTATTCCTATCTCGGATTATATTTCTAAAGATATTTTATTTTTGCGGTTTCCTTTCTTTTCTGTCTTCGGATTCCTATTCACCATCATCTTTAATCTTCAGCCGAAACCCCATATTCCTCCCTATTTTGGATCCAGATTTATATATGAGAGTTAATTCCGGCGAAAGTAAGTCTCTCAGATTAGATTTCCACCTCTTGTTTTGATTTCTTCCCTTCAAGAGAGAACAAATTTGACTTCTTCCCTTTGGAAAATATCATTTACACAACCAGTCTCCTCTATGGAAAAAAACATTTACTTCAATTTCTATGTTCAGTAGTGTGTAATTTTCATGTTTATTTTTATTTAAATATGAATCACTTAACATAATTCTTATTGAAAAGTTAAATGGTTTATTCATATTAGAATTAGATTTTGAGTTTGTTTGGTGCGAAATTGAGAGAATACAACATTATTTATATAGAGGTGTAAATTTATAATTTTTTGATTTTTAGGAGTCGAGAGTGTGATTAATTTTTTTTCTTTATATTTTTCAGTTTTTATTAAGCAAAATAGTTTATATAAAAACATTCGTCTTGTATATGTACTTTAATATAATACATTTTACCTATTGTAGTAGAAAAAAATATTTTCTCATATTTTCTTTCTTTTTATTTAAATTTTTTACTTTTTAAAAAATAGTATATAATTATTTGAAATATGTTTTTTTTATCAGTGTTATATAAATATTTATGACTTAAAAATATCATTTTCACGTTAAGAATTAGTAATTTTGTAGAAACTATTATTATTTCAAGATTTACAAAAAATAAAAACTTCCAGTAATTATTTTTAAAGTTTCTTATTTTATAATTAGTTGAAATATAGTTTTTTAATCAGTGTTATATAAATATTTATGACTTAGAAAGTTATCTATAATTTATTTTTTAAAATTCTTTTATTTGGTTTTTCATTTTGGTTAAGGAAATAGATTTTTTTTAAAACAAAAACTTCCATTCTTTATGAAAGTTTATTTTTTAGAAAAATATATCTTTATTTTTTTTTGTTTTTTAATCTTTTCTAATTTTATAATTGTATTAGAAAATTAATTAAAATAAACTGAAAAGTTCTTCATTAATTTTTCATTATTTAATTTTTTTAAAGAAGTGTCAAAATCTAATCAATGTTGATTAAGGAAAGTTTTATGAAAATTTTATTTTGTTTTCTTTTTTTGTTGGTTTTCTTTTTATTAAGAAAATAATTTTTTTACACGTGTCATAATCTAATCGATCAAAACCGATACGTAATTTTTATGATACTTTTTTTTTTTCTTTTTTTTGTTGGTTTTCCTTTTTGATTAAATAAATAATTTTTTTACATATATCAGAATCTGATCGATCAAAATCGACACGTGTCGTGAACCTGTTAATTATAATTTTGACACGTGTCGAGCTCTCGTGAGACGCATCAAAATTTATATAATAAGATATATATATATATATATATATTAATATATATTTTTATAAGAATTTTAAGTTAGTTTTTTAGGTGGTATTTTTCATTGAGGCTGTAAATAGTTTTTCCATGAGCCAATAGAATAAATAAAAAATACAGGTGAATGGGATAAGAAAAATGAAAATATATATTCAAGTTATTCATTTCTATGTATAATAGTAGAGAAATATTTTAATTTTCTTTCCTAAATGCAATGAGTGGAATGTTTATTTCATTATATTCTACATAGTTGGTTAGATTTGGCTTTGAATGGATACATCGGATAGAATAGACAAAACCATTGGCAGACAAAACCATTTATTTTTTGGAGCGGTTTACAGTCTACTGCGGTTTTAATTTATTTTTTTGGAAAAATGGACCGCAGTTGGTCAGCAGTAATTTTTTGTTATTTTTTTCCATCCGCACCACTGCGACCTAAAACTTATAAATAATAAAAAAAATAGTTTAATCCACAAATGGTTTTGTTCGCCTTGTCTGCTGCATCCATTCAAAACCAAACAAAACATAGATGCATACTATATACCAAAACTGAGTTTTAAGTAATTAATTTATTATATAAATAAATAAGTCCTCTTACTTGAATTTTCTAATCTGTCTTTACGTTTATGTACATAACTTGATTGAGAAAAAAAAAAACTTTTTTAAAAATTAGTGATATAAGAAAGGGAATCGGATCAAATTTGTAATAGGGTAAAAAAGACCATTTTATAGCAACGCCGTCCTTTGATATATAATCATGATAATTAAGAACAATTAAGGAATGAAAATGATTTTTCACTTAAAATAATTATCATGTCTCCCTCACTTTTGGTGTTTGGGTCCAATGTCTGCTTTCCTTGTGATTAAGGTCCATCCATCATTTAATTCTTGCTAGCAAAATCAGTTTATTGCTTTGGAAATGTTGAATTATTGTTTTTTAATATTGAGTGTACATAGTTCGATTGACACTATCATACTATAACAAGAAAGGCGAAAGAATTAATATACAATAAGTGAGTTGTTAAATTAGTTGGTTCGTGGAGGCCAAAAGGATTAGGGGAATGTTGACAATGTTTTAGGGTTTTTGGTTTGTTTCACAAATATAAAATTTTTGTGTTTTCAATGTAAAATTTTTGTTTATTTATTAATTTTATACATATTAATAAAAAAAACTAGTTATATAAAAGTAATTATTTTAATATAATAATACTTTAAAGAAGGTATATTTGGAATTGTAAATTTATTTTTAAAATATATGAGAAACCTAAATCATTCATCTTAGTGGAACCAAAGTTCAAGAATTCGCTAGGGGCTAGTCGGGCGGTGGGGAAGGACCTAACGCCTAATCGAATAATCGATGATTATACAGAGATTAATCGGGGATGTGTTTTAGGGCTATTTTAATGTTTTTAAAATATATTAATCCATTATAATTATTTTTTATATAATTTGTTTTCAAAATTGCAGTAAACAAATGAAAATATATTTTTAAGACAAAATTTTATGATTTTTATTAAAATTTTGAACATAAATTATTGTAAAGCATCACAAACTCCCAATCTAAATGTCTGAATAACAACAAAACAAAATTTATTTTATACTTACAACCTAAAAATAATCGGGATATGCAAGATTAGACGGGGAATAATCGGATTAAGCGGAAAGTAATCAAATAACTGATTATTTCAAGAGATTAGTCATTAATCATGGCGGATATGGTAGACCTAGTGATTAGGTAGAGAATAATCGGAGTTATGCGAAGATTTTTAGAACAAAGAGCGGAACCGAAGGAGTATATTTTTGTTGGCATCGTTATCAGACACAACTTTTAGCATGAATGCATGATAAATAAAGAAAAGACATGGATGATTTCGAAATCAAAGCTGAAAGAGACACGAGAGCATAAAGGCAAATAAAAGGTCTCGCATTAATTTTTTTTTGAAAAAAGATTTTTCAACTAGTTATGAAAATTATACGACCTCGCAAAATATCACATTATGTCTGGTCTCTTGTTTTATTGGCCAAATTACATTTATGCCTTCCTTTTCGGTGAGAGCAAATGTCCAAAAATGTTGGTCTCTCTATGTTGCATATCCGACGAAACCATAGCTTCTGTTGTTGTACATTGACATTTTGGAAACGCATAAATTTGATAAAAGCAAACAAAACAAATTAAACTGGGCTTTAATTATGTCGGGCCTCACATATTTCAGCTTATTAATAAAACTGGGCCACAGAGGGTTTTTTTTTCTTCACATTGAAGATTTTTATTTGTTTGGGGTTAGAGAGTTCTTACGATGAACCGAATGCTATAAAAGTGGGGGAGGTAAAGGTTTTATTATGGGAGGAATACATATTTCAAAAAGATAACTGTAAGATTTTGAAGGTTTCGATTATTACAAAGTTGTTTATGTATACGTTAAGGCAAATTCAAATTTGATGCATATAAAAATTCAAGAGATTATTAAGAATTGTTCTGTTTTAAATGAAACTCTTCTTTAGATTAATTAAATTGTGAAGATTTGTTTCAATTATTTCCATGTTTGCTTTGAAATTATTTGCACTGCAATAGAAATGGACTTATCTAGCAATTATTGGAGTTGATGGATGCTTTTTGAAAGTTATAAAGTAATAGTTAAAAGATGTCAGTTTTTAGTTGTCATGATATGAAACACAAATCCCTAAATACATTTATTTGTTGTAGTACATATAAAAAAATACTACAGAAAATTGGTTTCGATCAACAAACAAAAGTATGTTTGCATTTTGGAGATGACACTGGTTTTGTGTTTAGTCTTAGATCGGCAAAAATAATAATTAACTTTGATGTTTTAGGCATTTTTAAAAACATTTTCTTTAAAATTTGAGGGTATGCTCAATGTGATGCAACGAGAATAGCTAAACATTGAGCATAGAATGTGTGTGAGACATTTTAAAGTCAAAATATAGAAAGAAAACAAAGTTGAATCCGTTAGTCTAGTGTCTTATTTGGAGTTACAAAAATTGTATTAACTTCCGAAAATTAAACAGAAAAAAAACTGTGTACACACTAGTAAACTATATGATAACCATATTATTAATAGAAAAAAAATGTATAACACAAATTATATTTTTAAGTGTTAGGAACTAATCTTTGAATTGAGGTTGAAGAAAAGGAAAAAAATGATACTAAGTGTTAGTCAGTTACCACCATCCATGTTGCTTCGGAAACGGAATAACGCACTACGTGTCGTTTTCCAAACAATACCATTTTCGTAATTTATAGAGTTTGATTGAGGGCATTATCGTCAGTCTAGTAAGATTAAATGTTTCCATCACTGGGTTTTTATCAGATTTACAGATTTGATTGAAGAAGAAAGAGGAAACAAAGAAAACTAATAAAGGGGAAAATCAAAAGCGTCCCTCATTTCAAACAAATTCTTTAAAATTCATTGAGGAGGTGATACATTGTCACCTCTTCAGATTTTGGTTTTTTTCCGTAAAATTTTCTGTAAATCCTTCAATTTCGTCTACAATGGCTTCTGCTGACAATCTTACCGACAAAAATATCGTTTTCAGAAAACTCAAATCTAAATCTGAGAACAAGGTATCGATTTTTTTTTCTTCTGAATTTTCCCACTTTCTTTTGAAATTTGATTGTGTGAGTGTCTAGATCTGGGAGTTGTTTGACTAGATCTTCGATTTTGAAATATGTTTCGATTTCTAGGTCTGCTTTGATTGTAGTGCGAAGAATCCGACTTGGGCATCTGTTACATATGGGATTTTCCTCTGTATCGATTGTTCAGCTACTCATCGTAGTCTCGGTGTTCATATCAGTTTCGTCAGGTAAATTTTTGAAATTTTTTTATTTGGCTAAGATTTGAGCTCTAAATGTGTAGCATTACGTTGACTCGAGTGTGATTGAACAATATGATTATGTTTTAAGATCAGAATTTTGTAATTAGACTGATTCAAATTATTGATCTATTGACTAGTTAAGATTTTCAAGTTGTTTCTTTGTCTTATTGGATTGTATAATGCCACATTACGTTCTAAAGATGCTACATTTTCGTTTTTTTCCTTTGGTTTGGTATAGATCAACGAATTTAGACTCATGGAGCCCTGAGCAGCTTAGGACAATGATGTTTGGTGGGAACAACCGAGCTCAGGTGTTCTTTAAGCAACATGGATGGACTGATGGTGGCAAAATTGAGGCTAAGTATACTTCAAGAGCTGCTGATTTGTACCGGCAGATTCTTGCTAAAGAAGTTGCTAAAGCCATTGCAGAAGAAACTACTTCTGGTCTGCCGTCATCTCCTGTTGCTACTTCTCAGCTACCGGAAGCATCTAATGGGGTTTCTTCTTATGCTGTCAAGGAAGAGTTACCTCCTAAACATGAAGCTACCAGTGCTACTTCTTCGCCTAAAGCTTCTAATACAGTTGTGCCTAGTACGTTTAAGAAACCTATTGGTGCTAAAAGGACAGGGAAAACTGGTGGTCTTGGTGCAAGGAAGCTTACTAATAAGGTAAGTCTTGGTTTGTTTTTGTTGGAGTATTTACTTTTATTTTCTCTTGTTCAGATTAAAAGATTGGATTTTTGTTTTTGGTAAATTGTAGACAAAAGACGATCTGTATGAGCAGAAACCAGAAGAAGCTGCACCGGTTATTAATGTTGTATTTTCAACTAATAACGGCGGAAGCAAATCATCAGCTGGTTCATCATTTACCTCTCGGTTTGAGTACAATGACGACTTGCAATCTGGTGGACAAACCGGTGGTGGTACACAAGTGCTTAGCCATGTTGCTCCACCAAAGTCATCAAGTTTCTTTTCGGATTTTGGAATGGACAATTCTTTCCCCAAGAAATCAAGCTCAAACTCGTCAAAATCTCAAGTAAAGCCGAGTCGATTGTTCTCAGAAACAAATATAGTAAATCAGTATTCCAAACCCTCTGCTAAACCTGTTTTTCTTCTTACTAGGTTGAAGAGTCGGATGAAGCAAGAAAGAAGTTCACAAACGCAAAGTCCATATCTTCTGCTCAGTACTTTGGTGATCAGAACAAAAACGCTGATCTTGAATCAAAAGCTACTCTTCAGAAGTTTTCAGTAAGTAACATTCCACACAATTTCAAACAAATATTTCTCATACTTGATTCTAACACCATTGTGGGAAACTACAGGGATCAACATCTATTTCCAGCGCTGATTTTTACGGTCATGACCAAGATGATTCCAATGTTGATATAACCGCTAGCGATCTCATTAACCGACTTTCGTTCCAGGTAAAAGATCTCCCCATACTCCTGAATCTCTGCTTCTTCTTCAGATATTAACATGTTGGTGAGTGAATGTTCGATTTCAAATGTTCGATCAGGCGCAACAAGATATCTCGTCACTGGTGAACATAGCAGGCGAAACGAAGAAGAAGCTTGGAACTTTGGCTTCTGGTATCTTCAGTGATATTCAAGATAGAATGCTGTAAGAAGAACACGAGATCTCACATGTTTTTGATTTTACAGAGAAAAAGAAAAAAACTTTGTCGGAAACTTCCAATGAGGTTCACGTTTCTGTTTTATTATAGAGCTTTTTTGGAATATTGAGACGTGGCTATTGTTGTTATCTCAAATCTATATGGATTATTATATTGGATAATGTGATATGTCAAAGACTTTACCAATCTGTTTTTTTTTTTTTGTCATCAGATTGGTTTTTAGTCGATTTAATTGTGATGATAACAATGAGTTTCGAATTTTAATCCGAAGAATAATTGAATGATTGGTTCTGCAATATTAATATTAATATGTTCATGAATTTTCACATGTTAATAAATAAAATAAAAATACTTATTACTTTGTAGTATTTTCTTTCTATTTAATCAGATTTTTTTCTATTAATTCATAAACTTTTTGTTAACTTTTCAGATATTGCAATTTTTGTGGATACAGAATCTAGAAGACTAATTTCATCTTACCAAAATAGTTTTAAATTTCATGGTTGACTAAGCAATTATTCTATTTCGTAAATTTGTTTTACTTTTTTTTTGTCATAATTTTATCTTATCCCAAAAACAAAATGTTGAATTAAAAGTATATGCCTAAGAAATATATATATTTTTTATTATTTTACATATATTACCATAAAATCAATTCTCTAATTAATTATTGGTTTGACTGAGTATATCAAATTTACGACATTAAAAAAATAAAAAATATTATAAAAGGACTATAAAACAGTCAAAATCCAATGTTGACCACCGACCTCAAAAAAACTAATTTACCGTATCTGAAACCATATCTCTATCTGAGATTACACTTTACAGTTTTACGCCTAATTTCAATTTTTTTATTTTTGCAGATTAAAAACCCTAAAAAAGCATGGCGATTCGATTTTCCCTCCCAATTCAAATCATTTCCTAGTCTCCTTCTTCTCACCTTCCTTTCTAAATCCCTTCCGATCTTCTTCCAAATCCATTTTCTTGACCGGAATTTCAATTCTTGCACCGGAAAATCGACTTTTCACCTCCTATCGACGAAACCCTAATTTGTAGTCACGAATCGAACTGTATGACGATGCTAATGGCTAATACCGATGTATCTTCATCGAATTTATCTCGTTCTCCGTTAATTCCAGACTCGGTCGAAAACCTAGATGAGTCTTCATCACCAATCGCGTCGATTGAAGACAAAGTTGTTCAGTCATTGGCTCTTTCATCGCCAAATCGAGATCGCGATCATCAGGATTCTCCAATCTCAGATGGGTTTTCGTCTTCTTCGTCAGACGAAACCATATCCGTGGATTCTCATGTCGATTTGGAGCATGATGAGTGTAGCAATGATACTCAAGCTAAGCCAGAGTCTCAGATTCTGCCATTTAATAACTCTGGATGCAATAACAATGCTATAGACGACATCGACGAGGTACTCTGGGACGCGTGTTCGTCTGAGCTCGCTGAGAATCGCCATCGATGGACTCCAAATTTTTCGCCTGGCTATGGAAGTGATGATGCTGATGATGATGATAATGATAACTCTAAAATGAAATGTAGCCAACCCTTGTCGTTGGAATTTAAGCAAGTAGAGCTTTTGAAGATTGAGGAGCCCATCATTGGTGTTGTATGTTCTGATTCCATTTCAATTTTGTTGCATTGGTTTTCAATTTTGACCTTTGAATACGAATTTGACATTTTTCGTAGGGTGCTGGAATATGGAATTTAGGCAACTCATGTTTCCTTAATTCGGTGTTGCAATGCCTAACTCACACTGTGCCACTTATTGAGAGCCTTCGTTCTTACAAGTATCAGTATCCTTGTAACTGTAAGACTCGTAATATAGCTTTTTATTGTTTATGTTACTTTGTAATTATCTTATATATCCTTTGATATTTGTAGGTGGCAATGAGTTCTTCTGTGTTATTAGGACTCTTCGACATCACATTGAGGCTGCATTGAGGCCTCCGAGATATGCATTGGCTCCACATTATTTTCTTGACAATCTCAATTGTATCCTTTATACAACTTTTTATTTATTTCCACGAATAGCTGCTGTCATTTTTTCTGAATATATTGGTTTTGGCTGCATAGTTTTGCTTTTGGGATTCTCTGATTTTGTTTCTTAGAGGAATTGATTTATCCTTAGCTATCTCAGATTTTTCGCCTGACTTCCAGCGTTACCAACAAGAAGATGCACATGAGTTTCTGCAGGCCTTTTTGGATAAGTTGGAAAGATGTTGTTTGGATCGTAGAACTTATCGTGGCTATATGTCTTCTCAAAATGTTAGCATTGTCGAGCATGTCTTTGGTGGGCGTCTCGTCAGTGGGGTAAGAAGCTAACTCAAACTATAAATTTTGTCAAATGTCCAAGCAATTGTTGGTATGAGTGTAAATTTGATTCTGGGAAACATGTGCACATTTCTTCTTTCAGCTTCGTTGCTGCAACTGCAACTCCGTGTCTGAGACATTTGAAAAGTCTGTTGGGATCAGTTTGGAAATTGAACATGTAGATACTCTTTGGAGTGCCTTAGAGTCCTTTACCAGTGTGGAAAAACTTGACGAGCAATTGACCTGTGATAACTGTAAGGAAAAAGTTTCAAAGGAGAAGCAACTCTTGCTTGATAAGCTGCCATTGGTTGCCACATTCCATCTGAAGAGATTCAAGAATAATGGATTTTATATGGAGAAGATCTTCAAACATGTCAAGATCCCATTGGAGTTAGACTTGCAGCCATATATGAGGGATACCCAGGAAAATGGAGTATGTGAACTTGCAGCAAACTATCTCTTACCTCCCTCTTAAGTACTCAAAATCTGTTTTTTTTATCTAAGATTGCACACACTAAAACCCACTCTGTTTCTTTCTTCAGGTTTCTACAAAATATCATCTTTACGCTCTTGTGGAGCATTTCGGATATTCATTAGCTTACGGTCATTACTCCTCCTATGTGAGGTCGGCCCCCAAGATATGGCATCAATTTGATGACGTACAGGTAACTTTTTTAGTAATTTTTGTTGATTCAGGTGGTTAAGTAGATGATTTCGGTAAATGAATATTTCCTTGTTGTGAATTTTCACAAACCTCGGCAGGTCACAAGAATAGATGAAGATAGTGTGCTATCACAGGATTCATATATTCTTTTTTATGTAAAAGAAGGAACCCCCTGGTTTTCTAGTGCCTTTGAAGAGATGCAGCCATTGCTCGAAGCTAGCTTACGGAATTTTTCGCCACAGTCTGTGCTTGATTCTACCAACGGCGAGTGTTTATCAGAGATCAGTTATGAGGCTGGCGATAAATCCAACAAACCCTGTGACTCAGCGGGAGTGTCTAACCAAAATGTCAAGACAGAAGAGAATTTTGTTTCCCTCTCTAACGAGCAAATAGAAGATGTGTTTCTGTCAGCAGAGTCTAGTAATGGAGATTCTCCCATGGAACTTCTTTTGGACCCACTTGAGACCGAGGATTCTTACAATCCTTGCACTGAGAAAGAACCAGATTCGTGTTTAGCCATTGAAAGAGCTTCCGCTGGTGATGATTTTTTTCCTCTGCTCATGGTTGACCCTTCTCCAAAACAGCAAGGTACTATATACTCTTTTATTACAAGAGGACTTGTAAACCCGAGTTTTATGTTTTCTTCATATCAGTGTTTAACTTACTTGGTGGTGGTGTGTGATGATGATTCTGCAGAAGGAAGTTTCCAAACTCTACTCAAGCAATTGGAAGAAACCAAAAAGAATAAAGAAGAAACTTGCAATCAGCCATTATTAATAAGTGACCTTCCAGATTCAAAGGAAGCAGAGTTTGCGCAAAGAGACCTCGTGAAGAAGCCGTCGCCTCGTGCTAGAGAGTTGGTGGATCAATCCATTTCTACAACAACTGGTTCTCCACCCAAAAAAATTAAAACAGCATGAAAATGTCTAGCTTCTAATGCTCTGCGTTTTGGACACAAAGTGGTGTATCTTGTCGACTTTCTTGATCGCTAATTAGCTTCAAACTTCTTTTAGGTGTAGTGACTTTGATTTAGACTAAATCAGGCTTAATCGTTTTTGGTTTTGTGCATAGTACTAGTTATTGTACTTTGGTAATTTTTCTTTGTTTATTGATAAAAAGGCTTTAAAGCTTTAAGAATCTATTAAAGCTTTAGATTCTGCAAAATGGTTTTTTTTTTTTTTGTGTTTTTTTTCCCCGACGATTTATTCTATTTTTTTTTTGTTCGAACTTGAAAACACCAAGTTGGATCCTAAGACTATTAAGACTATCTTGGTTTTTCAAAGATCACTTAGACCAGAGACTTCGACGATAGATAAATGAAATGAGAATAACCGATAATATGAAATGAAAACCGACCGGTTTGTTCCAGCTCATTTTGACCTCTTTGCTTCACTAATAATTCAACTGTGATCGATTTACTAATCATGTTAAATAATACTAGTATAGAGATTGTCAATAATAACCTGAAGATTAGTGGACTATGAGTCTATGATAATATACATTTAACATATACACAGTAAAAACCTGAAGACTACTGGACTCTATATAATAAGAATATACACTATTTACCTCGATTTTCTTTTTTTAATTGAATAGAAATATAAAAGTGTTTTTGATCCAATGTTCTCGAGGAGTTCTACGAATCTACGAGTCTACTCTTCTTTCATTTTTATGGTTGAAACTTTTAAAATATAATAATTTCGGAAATTAATAAAGAACAAACAAAGGAAAAGGATAATAAGAAGCGGGCCCATTGGGTCAGATATGGCGTGCCGTGTCCAAGTGCTTCAATTTTGACTAAATTAACCTTTCAATTTTTCTTTTCAGTATTTTAGTTTTAACGTCAAGGAAAATAACTCCTGTTTGTTTTTGGTGGATTTTAAAAGCTCATTTTATAAGGTTGATCATAATTATCATATGACTTGAGATTGCACATCAAGGAATAACTCGTGTTATAATAAGTTATAAAATGAATTTTCGTTACAAGTATAAGAATGGGTTACATATTAATTGCTATAATACAATAGAGATAAAATGTGATAAACGAAAACAAATGATTTTTCTAACCCAAAAAAAAAAAAGCTTAAGAAAAATAATCTTAGAAAAAAATGTGGATTGGGACTATCACAATTTGAAAGTCAAGTGTCTCCTTTGTCAAAGTCAATGGACAATAAAATGCAAATAAGACTTGTGGGTTCCTTCTTCAATGACTACACACTTGTTTCAAAACTGTCACAAAGATACTAACTTTGTCCACCAATAGAAGATTTATACTATGAAACAATTTCACTCTTTTTTTCTTATAATAATAGTAATTCGGTAATCAGATTCCGGCTAATAGTTTCAGTTTTGTGTAGAAATTGTATCAAATATGTTTCGACTTTTACAATGAAAAACAATTTGGCATCTTCCTCCATCTACCATCATGCATGACTAATGAATAAAAGCTGTTATTATCATATGATGTCTATGCCATGCATATTATATGTTTTCTTTAATTTATTTACTTGTTGTCGTCATTCTTTTATTTAATTATAAACATTATAGGTTGTATTTTTAAAAAAAGGAAAAGATACATTATCGGATTCATAAGGTACAAACAAAGATTTATCATTGGGCCAACAAATTGTATTTCCGCATGAAACACGGAGGTCTAATTAACAACGCAATGAGTAGAATCTTATAATAATAATACATGAATTTAAATAAATAACTCCATTATCGAATTTACAAAAAAGAAAAAAAAATTGTTGTATTTTCATATCAGATGAGACATGACATCGAAGTTTTGGTATATAAAATGAATTAAATTATGAGTGTATGATTTTCTATCAAAGGAAATGAGTTGAAAATGGAATTTCCTTTTCAAGTGATGCATATTGGAATAGTTAGTACTGACTTTGCTATGTTTATAAACCTAATTAAATTGGAACAACAACCAAACTCAAGCACTAATAAACAAAAGGGTGTGTTTTTATATAATCACCCATCTTTTGACCTAAATTTCTGCATTAATTTCCTCTTTATTAATTATATTTAAAAGTAATATAAACAAGTACACATGGATTAGGTTATTATGTCCAATTCATGAGCTTGTCTCCGCTTATTGCTCGCTTTAAAGCTATAAAAATGGAATCTAATTATTGGTATCATCCATCTTCTTATTATATACTTTACAAAATATACACCAATAATAATAACAAAGTAAAGTGCGATTCACACTTGTTCCAACTCATTCTTATGCACATATATATAATAGAAATACATGGGCGTGCACATACACACACTCAAATACATACGTTTCCATAAAAACGATTTTTTTTTTGGGTTAAAGTCATATAAACGAAATTTATAAGCTCTTAGCGAATAAATGAAAATTTGTTCTACAATTCTCCACTATTTTAACAGTTACATTTATGAAAATATTACGTTTTTTTGAAGGGATAAATTATTTAAACGACAAAACGTAAACATTTATGTATCTATACACATCTATAACTATATTCAAGTAATTCTTAAATTTTTGTTTCCGGCAGTAATTCTTAAAATTTAAATAAGCAAAATAAGTAAAAAAAAATAGAGGGAAAAATAGAGAGACCACCTGATGGCTGATGGAAGAAACAAAGAAACATATAATGGGATTCTAGAGGATAGAGATGAGATGTCAAACTACAATAATGGAGCAATAGTTTTCTCCACTTGGCTAATATAATATCTAACACGAAAAACTTACACATCCCCCCAAAAAAAAAAAATCGGGGTAAAGATAAAAAAAACTCCATATTAATAAACAAAAAGAGATTATTACTTTATACATAAATACAGTGTGTGAATGTAAGCAACAATAATGTTGTGGCGTAAGGCTGTGTAACGAAAACAAATACTTAACTAGTAGTACTTAAGATAAGTCCAAATAATGACAGAAACTAATTTATATAAAAAATATACAAAAAAATAGGAAAAAAATATAGTAATGTTTTCAAAAAAATTTCTAAAATATAATTATTAGAAAATTCTTATAATATAGAATCATTTATTTTATATATTTATAAAACTTAAAGTCTTAATAAAACCTGGGGAAACGGAAAAGAAATATTATTTTTCTAAGTGAGGTTACATTATTTGAAGATATGTTTGAAGAGAATATTGTCAAAAAAATATTAAAAAGGGGAAATAGATGATATGTATACAGAAATATATTACAAAAATATAGAGGGAATGAAGTAATAATAAAATTTAGAATAAAAATTGAAAAAAAAAGAAGGAAAAGCGAAGGAGGTTGGGTTGGTCGACTTTGCTAAGATAAGAGAGACTGACTCTCATTTCTCCTTCCCTATTCTTCTCTCTTTACCTTCTCTGCAAGAAACTTCTCTCTCTCTCTCTCCCTAGAAAAAGTTCGAAGCTGACTCTGAAAAGTCTCTCTTTTTTCTTCCTGTAATTAGTAAATGGCGATCGAAGATCAAGAGAACACAATCCGTGAAATCAAGCCTAAGAACAGAAGAATCATGGTACTTCAATCAAAACCTTTTTCTAGATTTTTGTTTACTTTGTTTTTTCTTCTTCTTCTCTGTTCTCCAAATGTGCAATTGTTTTGTCTGTTTTTCATTTTTATTTTTTCTGGGTTTGTGGTTTTTGATTGAATTCAAAATTCATAAACTCGAAAATGGCTAAAAGTTTTAATTTTTTTTTGTTTGTTTCTTATATATATTTAAGAATGGTTTTTGATTACTCATTTTAGTGCTCTGTTTCGTGTACCTAACTTATGGATTTGATGGTTTATTTTGAAGAATCCGAACAATGCTCTTTTTGAGTTTTCATATTTTTATTTATTTTCAGGCTCGATTCCGTTAGTTAATTTACTTTATTTGGTGTCACGAATTGGTACAATATGCTTTTTTATTATATACCAAATTTTATACTTTTAAACCCTCAGAAATCCAGTGAAAACAGTATGCACGAATCTAGAACATTTCTGGGTTTATTACGATTCCTTTTCAGATGACTTTTTAAATTGAAAATAATATATGAAAAAGAATCAAATTTCAAACTTCTACCACAAGATGGATTCAAAGAATTGAAAAATGAGAAGTTTATGAAGTTTTAATGGTAGTTTAAGAGATATGTCTAAATGTTTACTTGAGGTATATATAAATTATATAGAGATAATATTATACCAAATGGTAATGTTGGTTTATGAATAGATGATGAGAAATTGAATATTGGTTTTTGGTGTAGGGAGCTGGTGGACCAGAGGAGGAAGATAACCGTTGGCCTCCATGGCTAAAACCTTTGCTTAAAGAGCAATTCTTTGTTCATTGCAAGTTTCATGGAGACTCTCATAAGAGTGAATGCAATATGTATTGCTTAGACTGCACCAACGGCCCACTTTGCTCTCTCTGTCTTGCTCATCACAAAGATCATCGCACCATTCAGGTGAGAGGTCTTGATCTTGATTGTTGCATAGTACTCGTGTCTCTTGTGATCATTCGAAGTAGATTTACATCGAAAGAGTCGATATTTATGTTTTTCTTGATTGGTTTTT
>VBRH01000800.1:7964-26048 GCA_014578085.1 Cardamine resedifolia | reverse complement strand
TTTTTTCTAGTAAAAACATTTCTCTTGTGTGTTTTTCAAGGGTGGGAGAAAGCTGAGAATGAAGTGGTTGAGCTGAAGGGAAAGCTCGAGGATGCGGCTAATAAGAACATTGTGTTGGAAGATAGGATAATTCATCTTGATGGAGCACTTAAGGAATGTGTTAGACAACTAAGGCAATTTAGAGATGAACAAGAGGAGAAAATTCAAGAAGCTGTGACTGAGAGGACCAAGGTGTTGCAATCTGCTAAAGCCGGTCTAGAGAGGCGAGTTCTTGAGCTTCAAAAGCAAGCAGAAGCTGCTAAAACTGAAAACTTGATGCTGAGAGGCAAGTTTCTTGCGGAGCGCGAAGAGCTTGAGATTGTGAGGATTGAGAGGGACTTGAGCACTCAAGCAGCTGAAACTGCTAGTAAGCAGCATTTAAACAGCATAAAGAAGGTGGCGAAACTCGAAGCTGAGTGTAGGAAGCTTAGGATTTTGGCTAAATCATCATCATCACTATCATCTAATCGATCTTCGGATAGTCATTCAGATGAAGGAAGGGAAAGAATTGAGGGGAGTTGGTCTGATTCATGGGCATCATCAGCATTGATTTCTGATTTAGATCAGTTCAAGATTAAAAAAGGCGTTGATAGAAGTCTTCAGGGGACTAATTCTTCTATTGACGTTGATCTTATGGACGATTTTCTTGAGATGGAACGTCTTGTGGCTCTACCTGAGACACAGGCTAAAAACTCCAAAACTGACTATGAATTGAGCTTAAAGGAGGAGTTGGAGAAGCTACAGACAGAAAAGGATGAGCTTGAAAGTGAAGTCAAATGTTGTAGAGAAGCGGAGAAGAGATTGAGTTTAGAGCTCGAAGCTGTTGTTAGTGATAAAATGGAGTTGGAAGATATGTTAGAGAAAATGGAAGCTGAGAAAGCTGAGCTAAAGATATCGTTTGACGTTATCAAAGATCAATATCAAGAATCTAGAGTTTATTTTCAAGAAGTTGAGATGAAGTTGGAGAAGCTACAAGCAGAAAAGAATGATCTTGAAAGCGAAGTTAAATGTTGTAGAGAAGCAGAGAAGAGATTGAGCTTTGAGCTCGAAGCTGTTGTTGGTGACAAAATGGAGTTGGAAGATAAGTTGGAGAAGATGGAAGCTGAGCTAAAGATATCGTTTGATGTAATCAAAGATCAATATCAAGAATCTAGAGTTTGTTTTCAAGAAGTTGAGATGAAGTTGGAAGAGGTCACAAGGGAGCTGAAACTAGCTAATGAATCAAAAACACAAGCCGAATCTCGGTTCATAAGAATGGAAGCAGAGGTGAGAAAGGAGAAGAGTGTCTCTGATGAGCTAAGGGAAAAATGTGAGGCATTTGAAGAAGAGCTTAAAAGAGAGATAGAAGAGAAGACAATCATCAAGAGAGAAAATATAGAACCAAAGATCCAACAGGTTCAGTTTTGTATTTTCTGATCACCAATTAGTCTTTTTTTTTTTTTTTCTCAATCCATTTGTTCACTAAAGTTGATTCTATTGCAGGAAGACATAGTTACAGCTGCAGGAAAATTCTTAGATTGTCAGAAAACTATAGCGTCTCTGGGGAAACAGCTGCAGTCTCTTGCAACACTCGAAGATTTCTTGATCCATACATCGAACATTCCAGATTCTGCAAGGCCAGTCCACAAGAAGGAAGCTCTTTTAGGAAAAGATCCTCCTGAGTGCATCAAAACAATCAATGGAAGATCACTTGAGCTTCTTGAAATCAAGAACAGCAACAGCATTACCTCAACTCCATGTTTATCTTCTTCTGATTCAACAACAGTGTCATTAGTTATGTCATCAAACAGAGGGAGTTCTGAGAAGAACCGCAATGGATTTGCCACGGTTTTTACTCGAAGTAGAAATGGAATACATCTGGGGATTTAAGAAAACAATCTGTTGTTTAACCAGATTTTACCATAGCTTTCAGATTCTGACTTGTTAGTAGCAAAATATCAAGATACCTATCTTGTTTCTGACATAATGTACTTTTAGTAGAGTTGTCTTGTGAGATTTATCTTTTTTTTCATTTTCACCAATGGGAATGGGATGGTCTTAATATGTATGATGCATTGTGGTTCTTGATTGCTAGACAAGTACAAAATTTGACTTTTGTTTTTAACCTCCAAGGTAAAGGCCAAAGAAGACTGCAAAATGTGGACCTGATGCTAGATTATTCTTTGGTAGTGTCGAAGAAAACAATTTTTACATCGTATAGAAAAACAGTGAGTGCAACATAATAAGCACCTGAGGTTCTATGGTGTAGTGGTTAGCACTCTGGACTTTGAATCCAGCGACCTGGGTTCGACTCCCGGTAGGACCTCTCGCTCCTGAATTTTTTTTAACCTAATTAGGAAAAGTCATCTACCAAATAAACATAAAATTAATCAAAATTATATCCAAAACCAATATAAAAGCTTTTAAACCGTATACCAAAACCCGAAAAAAGCTGAACTTAACCGGAAAGTGAATGCCGAAGCTTAATTGTATTCATAAACAAATTAACATTTACACATAGTTTTCCTTTTAGTACATACATACAAAATCTGAAAGCTTTTAGAACTTGGTAGCAAAGCCTCTGGATATAAACAACAGATAAGCGAGTAGAGTAGTCTAGTCATACAACAAACCATGGATTTCGGTTGATGATGATGATGATGATGATCAATGGATGACTTCAATATTGGCTATTACTCTCCATGGTTGCTGTTCTCTTGATTTCTTCTGTTGCTTATCTCTCTTCTGAAAGCATGAAACAGATCCAATCCGAGGCCGACATTGAGGATGTTCATTCCCACCATCCCAAACAGCGCGAGCGGTAACTCCATGCCTTTCCCAAACTTGTGTGCGTCTTTAACCAGCTTGACAGTAATGAGAATGTGAGGAATGCACCTCGCAAACACAAAGGCTGTCCAGTTTAGTACCCACTCCAGTTTCACCAATGCCGTGTTGCTGTCACGGATTCCCGCCATTCTCCTTAGCTTCCTCACGTGCAGAAAGATCGAATGCATCTGTTTACACATCCAAGTAAACAAAGGAAAATGTAAATGTTGTGGAGTTGAAATTATAGTCTAGTTCCCAACTATAATGTTGTTATATATGCAACGAGAGCTAAGTTGATGAAAGCATAGACTCGGAAATAGAATGTACCTCACAAATGAGAGTAAGAATCAGGTAATTGATGGTTACATTTCGGTATAGAGCCAATGTGAAGCAGACGAGGAGGACGAGATGGTGAACCAAAATGGAAGGTATTAAGCCGCTGTATAACCGGTACTGAAGCATATCCCACTGGTCATATGCAAAGTAGCCGCAAGAGAAACACAGAGCTGGATATGCCCATTTCCATGTACCACCAACCAACTCCCAATGATCGAACATCTCATCTAAACCTTTGGCTAAGCATTGATTGAGCAGAATGAAAACAACTGTAGTAATACAAGTGCAGTGTTAAAGATGCAAAATCATAATCAAAGTTATGAATCAGGTCTCAAAATAGAAATATCAACTGATACTAAATGATCATCATGAATGGTAAAACAATAGAAGCGACGAGTAAGCTCCTCAGACCCAATGTTTATATAATCAAAAAGCTATGAACCAAAAAAGTTTCAACATTGGACCTGATGCGGAGGTGATGATTGAGTGCAAAAGCGAGACAGAGGTGTTAACAAAGAGAGGGTCACGAGAAAGCCATGAACGAACCACCCAATTAACCAATTGAAAGAAGCATCCGCCGCAGATGACCCAGAGAAGCTCCGTCCGGAGATTGAAAACGATCTCAAACACGACGGAGACCAACCAAAGAAGCAACGTCGCTAGAAAGAACTGACCTGCTCCATTCTTCCCTCCTGTACTTCCAATACCGTTCCTCGCCATCGAATCCGGTAAAAGTATTTAACCCTAATTTGATTTCTTAGCTGCAATGCTCCTCAAGCTCCGATATCCATTTCTCCAATTTTGGCGGAAGAGACGATACAAATGCCTTGTGCACGTTATAAGCTTACAAGAGCTCTCTTTTTGGGGACGCAACGGACACGTGTCCATCGCTACTTGATCCTTCCTGATGCTGAGTCATTAAATTAAAACAAAATATCGTACAATTACTACGTCGACAACCGACATTCGATGTCGACAATCTGATATCTTATCAGGCCGAGCCCATTTTAGACTCGGCCCATTAATGACCCGTACGGCAGTAAAAACACTCACACAATACGAACTCTGTACAGTATACAACATAACCAAGTGTTGTTGTTAGTTGTTAGTTGTTACAATCACAAGGGAACAAGCATCAAACTGAAAATATATATTCAAAGCATGTGTAAAGTATATTTAGACAGGTTTCCACACGGACAAAACCTCTTGAAACATCTCCAGCATCAGTTCTCGATCAGCTTGTCTGAAGAAACTGCTGATTTCTTCTCTGACATCATAAATCTTTCCGAAGTCAAACAAATACATCAAACACCCTTTCTTCAGTTTCTCCAGCTGATAAAGCCAAGCTTCTTGTAGCCTCTCGAGAACATTCCCAGAGTTTATATCTTCCATCAGGCTTTCCTCGCAGGCAGCTTTCAAATCTGTTATATCGTATTTGTTTGCTGCCCCGAGGAGGGCGAGGCGGTGTTTCCAGAAGTCTTCTTGGGTTATGTTTCCGTAGAGGTAACTTAGAAGAGCCATGCAAGATTCTCTTGACATGTCGTCGATGTGGATTGTGGATGATTCTTTTTCCTTGAGGTCGTGGTGGAACATGCTTTTGAAGACGGTTGAGCTAGCCGAGAGGATGGCTTTGTGAGCAGAGAGCGTACCATCGGCTGTGTGGATGATTACATCGGATAGAATGCTTTCCTCTAGCATACGGGATAAGCATTTGAGAGTGGTTTGGGTAGAGATTGATTGCATTGCTGCATCGGTTGGCCAAACAGGAGAAGCTTCACCACCCTGGATTCGATTTTGGACTTAAATCAACCATGGAAGAAGGAAAAAAGCTTCATCATTATCCACTCAGAAAAGCTCGAAACTTACATTCAAAGGGCAGATTTTGAGATCTAGAAACTCAACATCAATGGTGAATCGACCGTGGAAGCTGGAATCCACATGCCACACACAATCATCAGTTGTACGCAGCAGTTTTTCATACACTGCACCACAATACAGAGTATCTCAGCTTACATTTACACAAAGCTAATTCAGTTATAACAATTCCCATAAGGTAATAATACTAATCATCTGCAATCATTTACTCTTAAAATTGAAAGTGATTTAAATCTCTTTCCATCTAAAAATGCATCAAATTTCAGATATCACTGTATTAAGAAGCTGAGACACATAAAACTAAATGAAACTCAATTACTATCAAAGACTAGTTCTTATTTTTCCGACATAAATTAACTAAGCTACTCCAGTTACCACTAATTCAACCTCCACAACATAATTCACACAAACGGAATAAATAACAATGAAAAAATCAAATTCCAAATCCAAAAAGACTAAAATTGAGAAAGCAGATATACCAGGAGAGATGTAGAATCTACGATTAGGGCCAACGTTGGAGACACGAATAACAAATTTGGCAACAGGAGGTTGCTCTTTAGATACTCGAGAAAGTTCTGGGAATAGCCGAACAGATAGATAACGATTCCTCTCTATAGACAGATGCCTTCATTTTCAAAAATAAAATAAAAAATCAGAGAAAATTTCCCAAAAAGAAGAAAGAGAGAAAGAGAAAAAAAAAAAGGAGATTACCAATTCCAAATTCCAACTTTGAAAGGATCGGATTTTTTGAAAGAGCAAGGTCCAAAATTTTCAATCCTCCATTGAGCTAACCTCGAGATTGTCTCCACCTTCGTGTCCCCCATCCACTCTCTTTCTTTCTCAAGTTTTGACTTCCTTTTCTCTAAACTCTTCACTTGACGCTAAAATAACACGACAAAGCAAGCAACACACATCTCCCTCCATCGCGCGACACGTGTACGACGATTCTGCGTTTTAAAGTCAATAAACCGGTTTGATCCGGTTATATAACAAGATAAAAGTATAATAAACCCCACTCTCGGTTGAGAATGGACCAGCGAAGCTAGAGATATACTATCAGATAAAATGGCGACAAAGACGGCAACGACGACGGAGAAACCAAAGATAGTGTGGAATGAAGGGAGACATAGATTCGAAACCGAGGATCACGAAGCCTTCATAGAATATAAGATGAGGAGCAACGGGAGTGTCATGGATCTGGTTCGAACCTACGTACCGTCGTCCAAAGCTGGATTAGGATTAGCTTCGCATCTCTGCGTCGTCGCCTTCGAACACGCCTCATCTCACTCTTACTCCATCGTTCCCACCTGCTCCTACGTTTCAGTACACCATTTTTTACCTCATAATTTGCGGCAATTTAGATTCTTTGTATGTACCATTTTGTCTTATGAAATATCTCGTCTTTCGCAGGAAACGTTTCTTCCTCGAAACCCATCATGGAAGAAGTATCTTGTTCGCTTAGAGGATACAAAGATCCTCAAGTCTAGCGTCTGATCAAGTACGGAGAATAAATAAAACGTAAAACACTTTCTTTTACATTATTAAAAGCTTCTTTCATAATACAAACATGTCGTATCTTTTTCACAATTTGCTGTTAACAGCAACAAACACTAATGTTGTCATCAAAAATAAATAAAAAGTGAAAAACATTTATTCTATGATACATTTTTTATACAGAATCGTTACTGTGTCCTTTAGCCAGTGACAAAGTAATCCATTTTCTCCGGAGGTAAGTTCAAGACTGATTGGTCAACCTATATCAAAGAAACATATGTTAGATCAAATTAATGTAATCAAAATGGTGCATGAGCTTTCTATATATATATAGATAGATGTGAGAAACACTTGCCTCTTCGAAAGGAACGAAGACGAATGGTGTCATACCCCTCTTGTGTGAGACGGCAGGTATATCAGGATTGTGAGTTTCATCGTCTCTCCAACCTTCAACTACACCAAGAATGTCTTCTTCTGTGCTGCTTACTTCCTCATCATTCACACCACTTGTCACAAGTGACAGCAAATCCATCCGGTTATTCGCTCCAATTGCCGTTCCTCTTAACCTAACCCCACCCCCAAAAATAAACCCATACCATGGACATCAAAATTACTATGAGCTACTCCATTAACCCCGTCTTTCGCTTATAGATCATAGAAATATCCATTACATTTCACCAGATACTCTTAAATGGGATGTACTAGCATAGTTAAAAAGGTTAAATGATATGCCACAACCAAGGTTCCTTAGCTACTATCGAAACAACAACAAAATGATATTCTGTCCTGATATATTTTGAGGGATTATGATACCTTAAACGGATCCTTAGTACAGTAGGACGAGTCCCTGGATACAACACAGCTGCTTCAATCTGAAAACAAACAAAAAAGAAAGACATGTCTTTCACCATCTTGAAATATGTAATGTTGTTGATTTCCCATCCAATAGGCAGTTAGAGGAAGCTAACCTTATCGTCTGACATTGACAATGTATAATGGCCTCTGTAAATAGAGTCTGCTTTAGAAGCCTTAAAGTTCATGTACTTGGCAACATCCTTTAACTTCTGTGAAGAGTTCTGAAGGATAACAAAAAATACCTAGTTAGATCATGCCAATATCTCTACGTTTATACCTAGTTAGATCCAAGTATACAAACCTTGTAAAGAAATCTGCCAGAAGGGTAGAATCTTATGTAGCGGTAGTAACAAACCTGCAAAAATTACTTCAAAAGATGAAGCAAAAAAGAGAGCAAGTTTGAGGGGAAAAGAAAAAGACAAAGACTTTACTATGTGAACTGGATTTGTAATCTTCCACTCAACAATTCCAGCTCGAATGTAAGTGTTCCTACTCACATAAATACCTGAGAAGAAGATACAAAGCGTTATTCAAGCAAACAACAAGGAAGAGTTAATAAGTATGAAACAAGGTTACTTTGATGAAGAAAGATATAACAAGACATGATGTTAGCTCTCAGAGCATAACAAAAGAAAAGATACAACAACAATCACTTGGCACAAGAGGATAAAGAAAGAAAAATTACCATCACTACGAACCCTGGATCTAAGAAGCCACATTTTCCTCCATGATCCATCATATTTAGACTGCAAGATCTTATAGTTTTCGATAACTCCAGCAGTCTGCCAAGCTTTCAAGCACGCATTACGCCAGAACACAGGGTTTCGAACCGTGTACCTCCACTTTCTGCATACACAAGCTGCTCTGCCTAGGTCATAAGGCAGCATCCGAGCAAACACCTACAAATACATATCCACAAATTAACTTCAGTGAGTATAACGAGTTAGAAGAAAGGGAAGCTCCAACCTCGAAAAGCAGCTCATCAGGCAAGCAACGATGAATCAATGCTGGATCAAAATGCGGTTTACTGCTTGTACTTCCGAATGGTGCGACGGGCCTTACATGGACTCCATAGAGATCTGAAAAAAGGGAACATCTTTAAACCATAAACCCACTTGTGATAACAAGATAAAATGACAGTAGAGAAAAGGTTGTTAAATGATAAGATTACCAAGCCAAGGTCTCTTTGTGATAAAGTATTGTAGAGTCTTGAGCCGCAAAGCAGATTCAAGCTCTGATGGTATAGTGAGAGCATCTGTACATCAAAATAAATCAAAAACCTTTCAATTTCTCAATTTGAGATTGAACACAGATCAATATCTAAGCATTTTCCCCTCCGCAATCATATCAGAGTGGAAGAAACATCAAAGCCTAAACGGTTTTGATCCAAATCAACATAATGTTTTGAAAGAAAATATCGAGAAAAATTCAATCAGACGGATACAAATCCAAATTTATCAAATCGAAAAACAGAAAATTAATCCGTTGTTGATGTCATAAATATCAATCCGATGAAATTCGTCAAATATAGAAAATTCAATACCTGAAGTCATGGAAACTGCTAGCCAGCGATTTCGTAGCCGCCCGTGCGCTCCCTGTTACCGGGAAATATCAAAAGACGATAGAACCAGAGACTCTGGAGTATATAATATTATTTTATTTGTTTTCTCGAAGCTGGTTCACATATTATTTATAACGAAACCGACATTTTGTGAGTTCAAGGTCGGTTTTCAATACTTTTAACTGGTTTAGTTTTGTGAGTTCAAGTGGTTTAGTTTAACTGTTTCGTCTGGTTCTGTCCGCTAATGGTACATTCAAAGTCTCAGAGAGTCTGTGGTGAAACCATTACTTAAATTTCCCCAACCATAAAGAAAACAAGTCTATTGAACAACTCAATTAGACTGATTTTTTTTTTTAAATGCTCGTACCTCATTAAACCATTTTTGTTTTTTATTTGTGGATTCAAGCAAAACAAGTATAAATCTTGGTATTTTATGCTTAAGGATTAATATATTTTTGTCTAAGAAACTCCAAGAATGCCTCAATAAACTACTCACTATATTGAAGGAAAACTCGGTTCAAAAAAGAAAAAAAGAAAAAAAAAGTAAAATCAACCAAAAAACAAAAGAGGCAGCCATTATTGTTCTGCAGAGTACATATTAAAACTCTAATGAATAGATAAAGAGATTAGATTCTCTCCGTCTCTCTGTCTCTCTCTCTCTCTCTACTCAAAGCTCTGTCTTCTTCTTCTTCTTCTGTGTATTTTCCTCAAAACTACCAAACTAAGCTAGCAGCTTAGAGACAGAACACACTTCTCTTTTCAGAGCTCGTCCTTCGCTTCCTCAGTTGTCGTGGGCTCTCCGGCTCTCTCCTTGTTCGTAGGCTCTCCAGTTTTGTCCTTGTTCTTTTCTATGAAGCTTATCATATCTTCCTTTGTCCTGTCTCCTTCATAAACCACAACGTTACCGTTGGCTGATCTGAAGTAAATGGTTGGGAAGCCCTTCACATCAAAGGTATCATGTGGGAAGTCATTTGCGGTTGCGTCCTGGACAGATGAAAGAGTAAGACTCCGTTTAAGATAAAGCCGTAGAGGATCCCGAACACATATTCTCAAATGCATACGATAGAGAAAAGACTTACTAGCTTAGCTATGACTACACTTGGGTCGCTCTGGAAAGACACAGCGACTTCATCCAAGATTGGAGCAAGCTTTTGGCAGTGTCCACACCATGGAGCATAGAATTCAAGCAAGACTGCAAATGTAAATTGGAGAAAATAAAACTGATTTATAAGTTTGTGCGACCAGCAAACATGTGTGTGATTTAATAATGTAATGTAATGTAACTCACCGTTCTTTCCAGAGTTGAAGACCATGTCGTCAAGGCTCTCAGAAACAACAACCTTCACTGGCTCGTTGTTTTCGGTTGGGATAGGTTGAGATTTTTTGTGGGGGGCAACTTTTCCATCCTTGAAGTCCTTGATCCACGATTCAATCTGGTCAACCTCCACATTTGTTTTCAGGTATTTCTTGTCCTCAGGAGTCTGGATGATGATGAGAGGAACTTGGCTCTCTTCGACTCCAAAGTACTGTTAACGGTTCAGAAAAGAGTGAAATTTTGATCAGCATTTTGTAACCAGTACTGACCTGGAGATAATACCATTGGCAAATAGACAAGGAACACTAACCTGGAATGCGCCTTGGCTGTTCTCAGCATCACCTAGAAGGAAGCTAAGACCCTGTCCCTTGTTGGATGTAGCAACCTCATGGTACTTTGATTTAAAAGACTCGGCTGCTTCTCCAGTGAAGTTAACGAACAACATCGCCTGAATTTCATAATATTACCGACCATCAAATTCCAAAACAAAGATGGTAATATGATCAGTTAGGAGTCGGGAAGCTTTTCTTGACAATTTTCACAGACAGGACAATGGTCAATACTAGCACGATTCAGCTAATATGTCATGCTACCATAGCTAGCCCACACATAATTCAGTCAAGTTCTACATCACCGTGAGTGCCACCTAAGAGCAACTTTAACTTTTTTAAGTATAACAAATTTTAGTAAATCTAAATAAAACATTACTAATGCTGTAAAACTGAAAGGCATAACATGAACTAGTTACAATGTAATGAGAATCTTTGGTAACTCTACGATGAATTACCTTAGTGTTAGGGCTATCAAAGAATTTGATAACATATGGGTGGTTGTTTGGATCTTTGTCAAAGACGGTGACAAGTGGAATGCTAGATTCTTTGATAAATTTCTCCAGAGTTTCCCCATCAAAATCCTGTAAGCACAAAAGCAAATCAAACAAACGTTCCACAACAATATACCATATAACAAGACCACTCATCCGTTTAATATACAAAGTGAAAAGGCTTTCTCATGTACCTTGGAATCAGCAAACAATTCATCAAAGGGCTTGAATAGCCTGACTAAAGGTCCTGTCACAGGTTCTCCACGAGGAAGAAGATTGGCATCTGAGGTGTGTGCGAAATCAAAGTCAGAGCGCAATTTCTCAGCAGTGGCCAAGAAAGAATCATAATCGGAGCCCGATAATTTAGGGAAAACTCCAACCTAAAACAACAGAAATAGACGTTATTTGATTGATATAATACATGTCAAATCATGGAAGATAGAGAAAAGAAAAAGGAATGTGTTTGATACTTACCACAACAACCTTCTTGTCACCAACAACCTCAGCAGCATCATCAGCTGACTTAATCTCAAACGAAGCAGGTCCACTTTGTTTCTTCAAGTAAGTAACAATGCCATCAGCTTCACGAGGTCCATTGTAGTCTTGAATGGCTTTTCCTCCGTTTCTGAAAATCTTGATTGTTGGGAAACCCTGAACCTCATACTGGGTTGCAAATTCTCTGTTTGTTTCCTCACTTGCATCAATCTTAGCAAGAACCACCGGAGGAACGTTACTGCTCAACTCTGATGCAGCCTTCTCATACTGTAAACAAAAAATCATAATCACCCATTAATCACACGGTAAAAGATCTCCACATGAAAATCCAATTTTTAAGTGACTGGGAAACCATATTACCTCAGGAGCAAGCTGCTTGCAGTGTCCACACCTGACAGAGATAAAAGATCAAATATTTTCACAGATCAATTACAGAGGAAAGTTAAATCAGACATCAAAATGCGCAACAAATTTCAAGCAGACGACTCAAATTACATAGATCGAAACAGATCGAATCATTCAAATTGCAACGAAATTTCAACCTTTCAAAACAGATCAGCTACGCCAATTAACAAATCAACAGTGAAAACACCAGAGAACGCTAGCTAGAATAAGAAATCATTCACATGCAAATCCAAAAAAAAGAAAGAAAAAGTAAATGATAATGGGATCCACCAGATTCACGAATCATGACACCAAAGCCCATAAAAGGTTTAATAATCAGAAATCAATACCATGGGGCGTAGAACTCGACGACGATGAAATCGTGCTTGTTGATGGTGTCGGTGAAGTTAGTGTGATCTAAGGTCAACACGAACTCCTTCGTCTCCGTCTCCGTCTCTTCGCATCTTATAGACGAAGCGAACAACGACAACACAAGAATCGTAAACAACGCGTATCCTCTGATCGCCATTGTCGCTCTCTCTTTCTCTCTCGCTAACAATGTTTAGCTTCAATTCTGTAAGCTTTACGGGGAAACTCTGGGAGATATTTATCACTGCAAATCACGGAAAACTTAATGCTAAATGGTCACACATCTCACGTGGCAACCTCTCATTGGATATTACGTCGTCATAGTTTATACGGGATTTGGCAAGAATTTTACTGTTATTATATACAGTGTCGTGATAATCTTGACCTCGGCGGTTATAAATATATGACTTTTCTTTTTCACATTTTTTCACCACAAGTTAAAAAAGAAAAATAACAAGAGAGGAGAGAAAAATTCTACACCGAAGAAACACTAGTCACAATGTTCAGCACCAATGTTAAAAGTGTCACGATATGGAAGAACCACGTGGCTGCTTCTACCTCGTTGATCTTGCTATGAGCTTCAATCAATGAGATCTTAGATCCGTGACTTCGTGCACCTAAATGGCCAAATAAAAAAAAAAACGTATTTTAAATCTGACCAATTACAGTATGTTTGGTTTCTTGCCATCCTTATGGATTTTTTTTCTTATCATATTCTTGACCGTAGTTGTGTATATTCTAATCTTATTATAAAGTTGAGGTAAATCTATTCTGATATTAATTTCTGAGACCTTAAATAAGAATCTACAAGCAAAGTAGCCAACCAATCAATGAATATTATAAATGGAAAATATGTACAACAAATTTTCCTAAGCCGAATCTAATTTCATTACCAAAACTTTGAAATCGTGCAAAATCAACCCTCAGACTGAGGCTGTTGTTGTTGTTGTTGAAACCTAACATGTTCGTGAGCTTTCACGACTTGTGTAGTGAAATTTTCCAAGGCCTCAAAGATTGGAACTAAACCAGCTTGTAAGCTGCTTGAAGCTGCATTGTTTACAAGTTTAATGGTTTCCTTGTGCCTTGCTCTCTCTTCCTCTAGCTTCTTCCTCATTGAATCCAAATCCACCTTCAAATCATCCAATGCCGAGATCCCGCTCTCAGACAAGACCACACTTCTCTCTGATGCACCGTCTTGTAGCTGATCGTTTCTCGCTCTCACTCTCGCCCTCTCCATCCGAAGATCATTCAACCGTTTCTCAAAATCATGTGAGACATACTCTGCTTTCACTCTCTGCCTTTGCTCTTCATCCTGTCTTTCCCATAGTTCATGTAGGCTCGAGGCAAAACCTTGCATCGCGTTTGAAACGTTCTCCCCTGAGATTCTCGCCATTGCTTCTTGCCAATCTTTGCATATAATGAAAACCTGTGGAGCTCCAACACGGCTAGGAGAGAAAGGAGCAATTCCGTCCTCTGTTGATTCAGGTTCGTAGTGAAGACATCTTGAGAGCCATCCATTTAGAGACTCCACATATAATTTCTGAGTACTGACCCAGTCGTTGAAGCTAATGCACCACTCTCGTAGCTCCATCTCCAGATCAAGGATAGCTTTCAGACCGGAGTCTCTTTGTAAGCCGGTGTTTGCCCTGAGAGATCGAACCCTGCTCTCCATGATCGCATGGAACTGCTTCTGGTGGCACTTAAGCATCGATCTCCACATTCTTATCAACCTTCAAATACCAAGTATCAAATTACACAAACGAATATATAAATTCAGAAAGAGTCGAAGAACTGAGATGAATTAATACCCGTGAATCAATTGTGTGAGTTGAGGCTGTAATTCTTCATCTCTTAGTTTATGTATCCTGCTCGAAATGGAATCAACGGATCTTATACAGACGTCGATTTTGGTTAATAGCTTCCTAATGGATGCTCGAGTACTATCAATTTTGCTAGATTCCGCACCAAGACTATCCAATTTTTTCAGCGTCCTGCACTTTTCTTCATAGATAACTCGAAGCTTCTCTTCATCCTGCCATCAACAAAGAATTACATATGTCACAAGATCCTCGCATCTAAAAGAGACATGAGTCCATTCGAAATCAATAAACACATTTGATACCTTGACTTCCTTATACAGTTTCTTTTCCCAAGCATAGAGTTGCTCCAAGGTTGATGAGAGGTTTCCAGTTAAGCCTTCTCTAACATCCTGACCATTGTATGATTTTGCACTTTTCAATATCCTAGATGTTAACCGTATTGACGGTTGAGGCTGAGAGCGGAATGACGCTGAGGATGGTGCTACTAGATACATGATCCGGGAGAAGATAACTAGAGAGAAAAAAAGAAAAGTAAATATCAATAGAAAAAACAAGAAGGTTCGTATCAAGTGATGCAAATCAAACCTACAGTTCATAATCTAGAAGCTCCAGCAGAAAAGAAAGAGCCCGTAACAGTTCAATCAAGGCAACAAGAACAGATCCAAGGTAGAATGAAGACAGTTCACTAAAGAGTAAAGACTAGCAATATTGCTATCAGAGTATACATATGTTTCTCCTGCATGAAGTGATCCAAACTACTGCTAAATTTAAAGCACAGTTGCAAAACAAATAACTCTACTCTACCGCAAATCATATGCAAAAAAAATGGATTAATCATCGCCACATGTAACAAGACTGATCTCCACGGAAATGGGTTTTCATACATAGATTATTTTAAAATGCAGCAAGAAATCTGGAAATCACATTTCTGCAATTAAGAAAGCAACCTCAAACACAAATAGAACATGTAAAAAGATTACCTTTAAGCCCAGAGCTTTTCTGCTGATAAGGCAACTTGCTAACCTCAAGCAACACAGCCACTTCCTTCCCATGTGAAGAAGCAACCTCAAACTCACTCTTGATCTCCTTGACAACTTCTCTGAGGTCTCTTGTGGCATGAACCGACAATGCAGAAAGACTACTTATCTTGGAAGATTCAACATCAAAAGAAGTTGTGTTATTTTCCTCCAACTCAAAACTCACTCCTTTCTTCCTCACATACTCTTCTTCCACTTCTCCAACGCTCTTCCTAGCAACCGTCTCGTGCCCGCTTAAATCGTTGCTGCTACTCTTTCCTTTTCTATCATTGACATGGTGAAACTCAGATTCTTCTTCACTGCTCGAAAACGATGACACAGTCTTTGAACCAAAAGAGCTCTCTGTAGCCCTTTCTACCATAGGCACAGCCCTTGACGTTCCTTCACCTGAATCTCCTCGGTTCCTGATGTTTCGCTCATGAACTTCGTCTCCTAGTGACCGATTTCCAGGCTCCTTCTCCGGTTTATGTTCTTTAACCTTCTCCATACCTTTTCTCTTGGTCTGTTTAAATGTTTGCCCAGTCACTTCTTGCTCTGTTTCTTCTTCCAAATCAGGAATCCCTTCTCTCTCTCTCACTTCCCTCGAATCAGGACTGCTTGAATTTGACCTAACACCACCAATAGCCGGAGAGTACCCAACACCGGGACCGGAACTTTCGCCGGCACCAGCTCTAATATAGTCATAAGTATCAAATACATTCAAAAAATCCCAAGTTGAAACACTAGGCGGAGACGGAGGCGCTGGAGTTGGTTTCACCGGAGAAGGAGGCGATCTACGTTGCTCCGGGTAACCAAAATAACCAGTATTAGGATTCCCGGGAAAATAACTGGAGTAGCCTAATCCATTCTCCGGCAACCATTGCCCATTCTCCACTCTATGATTTTCCGGCCGAAATACAACCGGACGAGATTGTGTCGCAGACTTCTTCATGAAATACATTCCTGGATTCTGGTTCGGGTTCGGGTACGGGTATTGGTTCGGGTTCTCTCCCATGAAACCCCATCCTTCAACCGGATACTGATACCCAGCGGAGTAACCCGGTGGATAACCCGGTTGATATTGATATCCTGGTGTATAACCAGGCTGATAACCAAGGGGATAACCGGGTGGGAAATTTTCCGGTAATGGTTCTTCTTTCTCCACTTTAGGGCTGGATTCAATGTGGATATGACCTAATGACTCGTCAGATCCAGATTCCGATCCAGAATCAAACTCGGATCCAGATGATAAATGCAAATGCTGATCTTCCTCTCCTTCTTCGTCTTCGATAACAGAGTGCGAAATAGAAGTTGAAGAAGAGCCCGAGATCTTGTGTTTATGCAACTTCCCTTCGTCAGAAGGAAGCGTAAGAACCGGCGAATCAGGGGAAGAAGAAGAACCAACGACGACGAGTTCTTCGTCGACGAAACGTTTAATAGATTCGCCGACGTCACAAAGAGATTGAAAGTAAGAGAGATGAGCAGCGGCTAAAGCACAACGATGATGCGACGCCGCTTTAATCAGTTCTTTCCTCTCTCTACAGAGAATCACAAGTGGTTGATCATCTACTTTGGATCCTCCGCAACCCATATGTGAAAAAACCCTAAATAATACTTAGTCGTCGTCTCCACAACTCCAAATGCTGTTTCAAGTCTCATGCTTTTTCCTGTAACTTGGTGAATGGAAAGACCATTGCTTTTCCCCCACAAATTCGAAATCTGGAGTTTTCAAATCGGAAACAGTAAGAGAGAAATGGGAAAAGGATAAAAACCCAGAAAACAGAGTGGGAAAATTTTGAAGAGTTAATTTTTTGTCGTTAAGAGAAAAGTAGGAGAATGGGAGGAAAAATACAAAAGGAAAAACGAACAAGAGGAGAGGTCTCGTGCATGCGAGAGAGTGACAGAAGAATCCATGGTTTGCTGATTTTCTTTAAACGTGACCGTAGCAGACAAGAATCAGAGGAGAGAGACAGAAAGCAAATATAGTACTCTATAAAACAATACTTAATTTTTGAGTTCTGTAAAAAAAAAAAAATCGTCTTGTTGTAATTAATTTCGATGTCTACGAAATTTAACGGATAGGGATGTGTGTAAGAAAGCTAGGGATTTGGGCAAAACTTAAATGCAATTGAAATGGGGAAGAAGAAATTGGAGAGACGAGGAAGAAACCAAAAACAAAGACAATTTTGGTTTCATTTTTTTAACTAATTTCTGAAAATTCTCCACAATTTTTCCGGGAAAGAGAGAGAGACAGAAGAGAAACGACGCCGACGACGAAAGAGGGTAGGTTGAGATAAGGCCGTGTCCTTAATTATTATTTTTTTATTTTCTTTACTACTTTTCACTTTTTACTCTTTTTCCCCAATACTTTTACTTTTATCTTTTTACTCTTTAACTAATTTCAAGAAAAAAGCGAAAACAAGTTTGAAGGCTTTAAGCTTTTATAAGCTAACCTCTAAATTTCTAAATAAGTAAATACTTTAGTAAAAGTGACATTAGCTTGGTAGGTATAAAATGTTATGAATGGACAGGTTTAGTTTGTTTTTTAATTGACCCTAAACAGAAACTGTGATTTATAAAGAAGAACAACTTCATTTTTTTTACCAAAAAAAAAAAATAAAGAAGAAGAAGAAAACTCTACTAAAACTTAAAAGAAGAATTAAATATATTACTTCATTGTAATTGCAAGATTATTAGTAGACAAACTTTTGGACCATAGTTATATTTCTTTCTTTTGTCATTTTTGTTTTACTTTATTAATTTGACTGTTATCTATATAAGACATACAATACTTTTTCAATCTTTATAATTGATGATATAGCCGAAACATAAAAATATAATTCAATAAACTTTATTCGCTAACAAAATATCAAATATATATATATATATATATATAT
>VBRH01000799.1:0-19544 GCA_014578085.1 Cardamine resedifolia | reverse complement strand
TTTTTTTTTTTTTTTTCTGTTTTTTGTAGAAACTTTGCAAGTGGTTTACTCAATTGTTGTTAGCTGTTGAGTATTTGCATTCTAACTATGTTCTACATCGTGATCTAAAGGTAAAAACATCGGTAATGCTAGTTGTTTGATTCATTATGTCATGCTTAAATTTTTATATGGACTTATTTGTGAAGCCTGCTCTTTCCAGTGTTCCAATATTTTCCTTACAAAAGATCAAGATGTTCGTCTTGGTAAGTTTTGATTTATGATTCATCAAATTTTACCTGCAATGAATGTAAGCGGTATTTTTAAAAACTATGTTTCATCTTGTGTTGTATATAGGTGACTTTGGACTTGCAAAAACTTTGAAAGCGGATGACCTAACTTCCTCGGTATGTTGTACAAGTCTCTGTAATTTTTGCATGTAGAGATGATGTAAGAAAAAGCATACAGATAGAATTTTCCCTAGTATTTATGGCATATTGGCAATTCAACGCATTTGACATGGGTTATGCCAACAAACTTTGATTACATGAAGATATCTATTGCCTCATTTCAAGAAATGATTATTAGGAATTCTAAATTGAAAAGAGATAATATCTTACCGAGGTTTTTATAACGGTCATGGGTTACTCCTCTGGTTGCCAATTGGTTTTGAGGTGAAACACCACAATCCTTCTTAGGATTGCTCTGAAATTTTTTTATTTGTAGGTTGTTGGAACTCCAAACTACATGTGCCCAGAACTGCTTGCTGATATCCCTTATGGTTTCAAATCAGATATCTGGTCGCTAGGTATATGACCCTATCATATGTAACGTAACGCTTTTATAATTTGTTATTGCCATTGAAGCTAAGATTGTATGCTATTGAACAGGCTGTTGTATATATGAGATGGCTGCGTATCGGCCTGCTTTCAAAGCTTTTGTAAGTTATTTTGTTTCACTTACATAGATAGTCTAAATGTTTTCCCGCCTATAATTACATGTATTTTTATTTTTTTCCATCCTTCAAGTGTTTTCTGGTTTGGTTGCTACCTGATTAGACAAGGTTGTCTGTAGAAGAGAAGAAAATGTTAACTGTTAAGAGCTTTTGTGTATAAGTGAAGTTTATGGATAGAGCATTCTATCTCTTCAAACTACCTTATGGCATTTGATTTTATGTTATATATGATTTCAGGATATGGCAGGGCTTATAAGCAAGGTTAATCGTTCCTCAATTGGTCCGTTGCCTTCGTGCTATTCACCATCTTTGTAAGATTCTTTTTCTAATCCAAAGCTTGATCTGTTCTTCTATATTTCTTGATGACACTTTGCCTTGTCCATAAATACCATGCCTAGTCTACGGGCTTGTGGTTTTCATTATTCTGTATACTGATGTTTATGTATAACGAGCTGGCGATACAATAACATGCTTTAGAAAATAATGCTCCCAATCAAATTCCTGTTGGAGAAAACAGAACATTTTGCAATCAGCTAGAAGGCTGAAAAAATTCATCCATAAATGATCAGTTTTTTTCAGCAAGTATAATGTTTTGAAAGGCATGGTTAAATAACAACTCTCTCATTCCTTATTTTTGTTTTGATATTGCAGAAAAGCACTCATCAAGGGGATGTTAAGGAAGAACCCCGAGTATCGGCCAAGTGTATGTTTTTCTCTAGGACCAGAAACTGTCTATGAAAAGTCGTTCACCCGCCGGACTGAAATAAACTAATCATATGTTTTTCTTCTTTTTCCATTCAGGCCTCAGAGATTCTGAAGCATCCTTATTTGCAGCCATATGTTGAGCAGTACCGTCCTACCATTTCTGCAGCGTCTATAACTCCAGAAAAGCCTCTTAATTCTCGTGAGGGACGAAGGAGTATGGCTGAAAGCCAAAACAGCAATAGTTCAAGCGAAAAAGATAACTTCTACGTGAGTGACAAAAGTATCCGATATGTGGTTCCAAGTAATGGTAATAAAATCGCTGAGACCGACTCAGTTTCTATCGATGATGAAGACATCCTTGACCATGCGCAACAACCGGGAGAAAATGAAAATGTCCAGAGTGTGGTTTCAGCAACGAAACCAGATGGCCATGGGATTTTAAAGCCCTCACACAGTGACCAGCGACCGGATATTATTCAACCAAAGCACCCGAAAACTATCAGAAACATTATGATGGTTTTGAAAGAAGAGAAAGCTAGAGAAAATGGTTCACCTATGAGATCTAATCGCCCGAGACCTTCTAGTGTTCCAACACAGAAGAATAATATTGAAACTCCATCAAAGATTCCCAAACTCGGCGACATTGCTCATAGCTCCAAGACTAATGCAAGTACGCCTATCCCACCGTCAAAGCTAGCCTCTGATTCCGTAAGGACTCTAGGATCAATACCACCGAAGCATCACGTACTCTCTCCCGCCCTCTCTAATTCCCAAGTTTGGTAGATATTCTAAGGATTTTATATAACAAATTCATGTTTGCAGATGCCAGTGATTGACCCTTCTCCAAAACTTAAGCCAAGAAACGACAGAGTTTCACCAGCTCCTGCTGCTAAACACGAGGCTGAAGAGGCAATGTCAGTTAAGCGCAGGCAAAGAACACCTCCTACTTTACCAAGAAGAACGTCTTTGACATCGCATCACTCGAGGCAATTAGGAGCAGATATTCCAAATATGGCAGCCAAGGACCTTATGAAGCTACATCTATCTGTGCCATCAGAGTCTGAAACTAATTCTCATCAATCTCCTGTCCATGCTTCCACTGTGATTACTCCAGAGCTAAAGAGAACCTCTGTCGGATCTACCAAAGGAATACAGAGTGAAAGCAGCAACTCAATCTCGTCTTCGTTGTCTATGCAAGCATTTGAGCTTTGTGATGACGCTTCCACCCCATATATTGACATGATAGAACATACAACTCCTGATGACCATAGAAGATCATGTCACAGTGAATACTCATCAACATTTCCAGATATCTCCTCAGAGATGATGATCCGTAGAGAAGAACACAGTACCAGTATGCGGCTAACTGAAGTTCCCGACTCTGTTTCCGATGTTCAAAACACCATTGCCCATAATCCGCTAGAAGAAACTTCTCCTACTGTGCTAAAAGATGATAGCCCTGTAACATTACAAAGCTATGAGCCTAACGCATCACAACGACAACACGGTGATGACAAATTCACTGTCAAAGAATTTGTCTCCTCTGTTCCCGTAACCGCACCAATGCCTTTGCATGTTGGACCATCCCACCAAGTGGATTCCCACTCAGATAACAAAATAAGCGTCGTGTCTCAGAGCTCAGCTCTTGAGAAGAACAACAATACTTCCCATCTTCATCCGGTGGTTGACGATGTCATACATGTTATCCGCCACAGCAGTTTCCGAGTAGGAAGCGACCAACCAGTAATGGAAAGTGTCGAAGTCGGTGTACAAAACGTCGACATGGGGAAACTCATAAACGTTGTGAGAGATGAAATGGAAGTGAGAAAACCATCCACACCTTCTGAATCACCCACCACAAGATCAATCATGTCAGAGACCGACTCAAGAACCGAGACCACTCGTCCTGAAGAACCAGACCCAATCACCAATTATTCCGAAACAAAAAGCTTTAACTCATGCTCAGATTCTTCACCATCCGAGACCAGACCCAACTCATTCATGCCTGAGGACGAAACAACCCCGACTCCACCTGTTAAAGAGACGTTGGACATCAAGTCGTTTCGACAGAGAGCAGAGGCGCTTGAAGGTCTATTGGAACTATCCGCGGATTTGCTGGAACAGAGTAGGCTCGAAGAGCTAGCCATCGTGTTGCAGCCGTTTGGGAAGAACAAAGTTTCGCCCCGAGAAACCGCTATTTGGTTAGCAAAGAGTTTGAAAGGAATGATGATCGAAGACATCAATAATAACAGTGGCAGCTCCAGAAATTGTTCATGAAGGTAACGCAACCAAACTCATTCTCTGTTATTTTTATTTTCGATAACGTTTATATTGTCATAAAGTAACAATTCTTTCATAAAAAAGAATATCACAAAGAAATCACTCAAAAAAAAAAAAAAAACTTGCATTTTTTCGAAATTTTGAAAGTACAGCCACCGATGTTAAGTGTCTTCGTTATTGTATATAGAGACTCTCGGGTTATTGGTTATTTTTTCGTCTTCGTGTTTTCTATTTCTTAATCCATTCATTTGATATTTACAATCTTTACAATATTTTTATTTATATCAACGAAATTAATATAGATACTGTTTAGGCACCCTATGAATCTCAATTTACTGATATGAGATTACAATCATCATATTCGTGGAAGTAATCATCATTTTCTTAATCACAAAATATAGTGTAGTATCCAATATCAACAAAGCATTATATACTAAGCTATACATATGAGATATCCATAAATCATAATTATGTTTCCTTAGCTCGTCTATGAGGGACGCACGCAGAACACCAAAGCAAACATGTTTTTGCACCTCGTTTAGTGCAATAACATTTTGCTTATGATAGGGAGGCCAAGTGGTGGAAAGGACGGTGCTACAATATTTGTTTGCTTGCCTCAAGATCCTCCACGTTTCTACTTATAAGAAGAAGAATAACAAACCCAATTATAAATACTAATTGATGATATGGTTATGAATAAAATTCTAATGATGATATAATGATTAACAAAACCTAAAACTACATATGCATATACATATATTCATGAAGACAAAAGAGGGAAATGAGGATGATGAAAAAGATAGCAAAATTAGATGAAGACTTTCTTTCCAAAAAGAAATAATCTTTTAGTTTTGATAAAATTTCTGGTATTATATAACTTGAAATGAACTTACAATAGGAAGGAAAAAAAAAGTGACTTATAAAGACAACTTAAAATTGGCTGAGCAAACCGGTACAATAATTTAAAAGAGTATCCTAGTGAGCGGAGCCTCAAAACCACAATAGAGAGAGGAATTGAATCTTGGAAGATGTCGCCTTGTCGAGCAAGTGTTACGAATTCCGCAATCAATCCGACGAAACAGAGCTTCTACAGAAGTACGAACCCCTGTGAAATTCTTGAGTTACGTTCGCATCTATGATACCAAAGAAATATTTTGTTGTTAGATAATCGAAAATCCTATAAGTACACAAATAAATAGAAGTTACAATGTAGTAGCTAGTGCATCTTTTGTATGGTGGTACATGAAAGACTGTAACTATATTAGTTTGACTAAGCTTTTTGCCTTTTTACTCTAGAATATTGATTTTCAAGTCTTTTGTTTTCCTTCTAATAATCAATCCTAGTATCTTAAGTTCTATACCAAAACCCAAACTAATTACATGGTATGGCACCTCTGCCATTTTGGTTACAAAGTGTTACCAGTACAGCTATCGATCCCGGATGTAACCAACTATGTTTAATATCACAATATGTATGGTTAATATCACAATATGTATATAAAATGTAAACTCTCATCATAATCTTAGGATAAATCCTTTAACTATGTGACCACTATAAATTGGTTTAAAGAGATTTATATTCCAATAATAAATTTAGTGTGTAGTTAACGTATGTAGAACCTTCATATATATATAACGCAACTGATCACCGAATACATTTACATGTTGACCCAAAAAAAATATAATTTACATATAGTTTATTTTTCGTCTCAACCACCACATAACCTCTTTATTAAGTCTTCATTATATCCTTCCAAAAGGTATTTAATTAATAGTCAAGCTACCTCTGAATTTGACACTACCAAAATTTTTATGACGGTTTAATGTAAAATTTTCATGGCTCATTCGTTATAGTTTGAGATTCATAGCTTCCACATTTTAAATTTCTGCATTCACTATATGGATATTAGAGTTTGGCATTTTAATGTGGTTAGATGCTACTATCGACAACTTTTTACTTTGTTAGAAAAAATTATATTTACTACGTACCGCATAATAATTATTTTATATATTTATCAAAAGATATAAATGATGAGTATGTGATAAATTTACTTGTAATATATATATATATATATATTTGTAAAAAAATTTACTTGCAATATGAATAAATATACACTTTTATCTATAATGTCGCTGCGGTGCTGCGGAAAAAAGATTCTTCACCCACCTCCAAAGTGCTTTAAAGTGGATGAAGCTTTTTAATCTTCAAATTACGTCTGTAATAAACCTTTTGGAAGTATTTTTAACGACCTTATTAACACTGCAAAATTTTTGATAGGAATAAAAACATATTCCTTATTTTTTTATTAAAGATAAAGAAAAAAGTGAACAAATTAAAATTCAAGAATATTATTTTAATATTATAAAGTAATAATATGATCGTTGACAACAACAAAACTATATAGATGAGCAGAAAAAAGAAATTTACGCAATTACAATGATAATTGTTTCTTTTTAATAAACATTAATTTATCATCCCAAAGACTCCGATTGTTCTATATGTGACTATATATATATCACCATCATTCTACTCCGTAGTACCTCTCTGTCTCTTGATGTGACAAAAAAAGAAGAGAGCAAGTCTCTGTTTTTTTTTCTTTATATACCATAAGAAAAACATTTTACTCTTTGCCAAACGCTAAACGCTAAACGCAACCGCAATGACAGAGAAGGAATGTGAACATCACCACGATGAGGATGAGAAGATGAGGAAACGCATAGGAGCGGTGGTTCTTGGGTTTGTTGCAGCTGTTCTTTTTGTTGTTTTCTTGGTGTGGGCTATACTTCACCCGCATGGACCGCGTTTTGTTCTCCAAGACGCAACTATTTACGCGTTTAACATTTCTCAGCCCAATTTCCTCACTTCCAATCTTCAAGTTACTCTCTCTTCTCGAAATCCTAATGACAAGATCGGAATCTTTTATGACCGCCTTGACATTTACGCTTCTTACCGCAACCAACAGGTATCGTAGAGTTATTAGCGTCTTGAATTCGCGTTTCGCGTTTTAAAATTCATTTTTTGGCGTTTTCTTCAATGCGAGTTTTAGTAGTTAAAATTTTAAGAATGGACCGTTGAATCTTAGTATTATAAGAGCATTCTCGAACGAAAATTGTCTAGCTATTTTTTTTATTTTATTTTTGATAAGGGTAATATCTGTTTTATGTTATACAAAATAATCACCAATGGACCATTGGACCGAATTTTGGTAATAGAAAGACCTCTACGTATCACAATATATATATTATTGTCTAGATTTTGGAAGTGAGGTTGAATAAGTTACATTTCATAATCTTTGGATTGTCAATTAATCATTTTAAACTAAATTTTTTTTTTTTTTGCAAACTTGTGTTTCTTGTTGAAAGGTGACGTTGGCGACTTTATTGCCGGTGACTTACCAAGGCCACCTTGATGTGACGGTATGGTCACCGTTTCTGTACGGAACAACCGTGCCGGTGGCGCCGTACCTTTCACCGGCGTTAAGCCAAGATCTAACGGCGGGAATGGTGCTTCTGAACATCAAGATCGACGGTTGGGTTAGATGGAAAGTGGGAACGTGGATCTCCGGTAGGTACCGCCTCCATGTCAATTGTCCAGCTTACATTACCCTCGCCGAACATTTTTCCGGTGATGGTCCGGCCGTTAAGTACCAGCTTGTCCAGAGATGTGCCGTTGACGTTTAAGCAAAGGGAAAATCATTATTCTTTAGAGAGACTAGACTACTTTTGTTGTGATTTTAGTGTCTTAGTTAAGTATTCTTCGAAATGTTATTATTCATAAAAATATATATTGTTTTATATTGGGTTCTTAGGATTGAGATTTAAGTTTAACATAATATAATTACTAGGTCCATACAAGTTTTTCCTTTTCTCTTCCTTTACAATAATGTCCAAATTGACTACAAAAGAAGAAGTAAAACATAGAATGATCAACCCTGGTCAGAAACCCTTTCAAACGCACAAAAAGTTTGAAAAAATCATTGTAAATATGATATTAATTAATACGTTCATATTATGGTTCTGAGCTAGAAAGTTTATAGCGTTTATGTAAAACCATTTATTCTTCAATTGAATTGCTTGGAGTAAAATGTTTGGATATAAATTAAAAAAAGAAGAAAAGTATTTACGATATGCCAAATAATTACGTTAATCGAGCAAATAACAATTCTATGGTACGTAGGACATAAAACAAGATTGCAAAAAGATATATGAAAGAAAGATTAAACCAAAATTTAATCAAGATTTCTTGTACACGTATTAAAAAAAATGCATCTTGAAACTACTTTTTTTCTCCACCGTCTAAAGATCATAACTACTAGCAGTCACCAATTAATAAATGGATTAATTGTTTCTTGCATTGTTTGTGAATATTTCTTGAATTTTGGAAGAAAGAAAAAACTTGATTTCTGAAGAGGTGACTTTTGCATAATTTTTGGATCATGTTTCTTGGGGACGTGACAAGATCATATATATTCACTTGGTGCTAACCGATCAGCCTTGGGTCAACTAAATTTCTAACTTAAAAGACTTATGTCTTCTGAATGCGAACTTCCCAAGGAAATCTATTTTCTAAATTCTCAGTTCTTAAATTAATTAAATCTTTATTACCATTAGTCTAATCGATCTAAGCACCGGTCTATATAAGCATTTGATTATTTAAAAAGGCAAAAGAGAGACAAACAATTATACTACAAGTTATTCTGCATTGAAACTTGAAATTCATGGAACATCTCTTTTTATCACTTAGTTTTTATTTTTCAGTTATACTCTATTCGTTTCAAAATATAAGATGTTTTATCAATAATTACGTAAATTAAAAAGTTGTTTTTTTTTAAAAAAATATCATTTAATATATAAAAGAGAAACAATTTACCTAATTATATGTAAAATATTATTAGTTACACAAAATTTAATAAAGTGAAAAATTACATAGATAAATGAGAACATCTATATTTTGAAACAAAAATAACAACTCAAAACATGTTCTAATAACAACTCAAAACATGTTCTATTTTGAAACGGAGGAAGTAATAAAGTATGTAAATGGACTCGAGAACTTTATGCATATTGATGACTTAATAGTTAATACACTTGAGTGGTGAAACTAGTGGTCATGTATGTGATATCTCTGGTGCAATACGCATGGCATTTTTGCCTTTTATTTTTTCTTTGGTAATTTTCTTGAGATATAAATTTTGTTTAAATAAATTGAACTAAATAAGAAGAAATTACATTGGCAAAAGGTGCAAGAGAGCTAATGTTGTTCTGGATAATAACAAGTGCTTTCTTTATCGTTGAACTTTAACAAAGCTTTGATGAAGAAAATAAAACACTTTAACAAAGCTTTGATGCAGATGCTTAAAGGAAAAAGAAAATGATTCAAATTCGCCTCAACAAACTCTCTACTTGCCATGTGTTGCTGTTACTTTAATGACGTTGCAATTAAGTCATTCTTGTAGCCCAGCCACATTTGATGTTGTCTAGCTAGCAACAGAGATTTACACCCAAAAAAAAAAACAAAACAAAGCTTATCTACTAATTAAAAACAATTCATATTTTTCATGTAAAGTTTTAAAATTAAATTTTCTCTATAAAATATTTTTAATTAAAATTTAAATTATTTAAGACACTCAGTATTATAGAAATTTGAGAAATAATATTTGTAATATAAATTATTTTTGCCAAAAATGTCACATTTATAGGACCAAAAATGTCACATTTAAAGGGAAAAAATGTCACATTTATAGGGTATTACTTATACTATCCATTTAAGAAATTTTCATTGACTAGATGAGAATTTCTCTCACTTTTTTTTGTTTTGTTTTATTTTATTTTATTATTATTTGCCAAAAAATGCTTGAAAAAAATAAAGGGTCTGATTGGTTATTGTTAGAGAAAAGTGGATGTGAGAGTAAAAGGGTGGAGAGTTAAATGCAAGTAATAAGTTGAAGGAGGAAAATTAGAGTAATAAATAAATGTATTAATTAAACCAATCCTAAACCGAGAATCGATAAAATTACAGAAAGACCAAAATGGATTACAACAAATCGAAAGTAACCGGTTGCAACAACACCAAAGCGAAACTCTAGCCGCCAAAGGAGGAGTCCTCGACCTCGACCTCTTTGCGTAACCGCCATAATTGATATGGCCGAAGAGTTTCTGTTATTCCAGGGTCACCTCCACCGTCAATCTAGTGAAAGAAGAATACCCTCGACAATCGGAAGACGGAACGGAGTAACGGAACGCAATGAGAATAACGGCTTCTCCCTCGCCACCATCAATCGCCTAAGACTTACTGCAAACTCCCGCTATGGCTACCACCATTATTCCTCCACCCACGACGCAACCCTTCAGAATCATTGCGTGGCTTCCGCTACGAAGTTAGGCTAGAGGAAACATCATCAATGCCCTAGAGCATCACTGGAGAATCTTTTCTATCCCAAAATGAGTTCGATCCAAAGTCAAATCGACCTGAGCACCTCGGCCGCAACCAAATCCGGCCACGACCCCGCACCACCCGATGATTATTCCACACCTTAGCATCACCAGAGACGAAAAGGTGAACCACCGCAGATCGACGACCAACTACCTTATGAAGCACATAAAAGCAAAAAGAAAAAAAGAAATAAGAAAGGAAGAACTCTCTCACGGTGACACTTCGAACAGTGGTCACCGAAGATGCATGAAGCAAGAGCGGAAGAAGGGGGACGAAGGTTACTATTTCAGTGATAATCCATGAGAATGATTTGGCATTTCTCTCTCTTCTTATTTCGACCTCATTTATTCTCCTTGTAAGTGGACAGAGAACAAAAACAAATTTTCTGTTTTTCCATTGGTAGGTACAAATAAGCAAAAGTGAGAGTAAGAAAATTTTCAATCTACTTATTTTTACTCTAAGACTATTTACAGTGGGATTGTTAAATAAAAAAAATTCAACAGTTGAATGAGTGTAATGGAGTTTGTTGAATTAGAGTTTTAAAATGACGTGGAGTTTTGGTGCTGAATTATTTCAACCGTTGAAAAATGAGAAAGGAGAAAAATCAGAGTTACGTGGACCAATAATGTAGAGAAATGTGCAAAATAAATCTGCATGAGGCGAGGAGAGAGACTGATACTAGCCACGTGTCTTTTTCTGATTCCCTGCTCAAATATCAAAGACAACAAGCCCTAACAACTCTATTCCATCCAGAAGCATCTTTGCATTTATTTCAGTTTTAGTTTTCTTTTATAATTCTTTTATTACTTTTACCTAGCTGTATTGTTGAGCTCTATATAAGCTCATTAGTTCCTCTTGTAAAAAGGCACAAATCAATTCACAAATAAAAATATTATTCATTTCACCAAAAGTATTTTGTTTTGTGTTGTTCATTAGAGTCTTACGTGGATTCCTTTGTTTTTGTGTTCTTATTTTTAGAGTCTAGTGTGGAATCATTCTTCTCTACTGATTTTGCGGATTAAGAACTTGTGGAATCAAGCTTCTTATTTCGTGTGTGATTTTGTAATCAATCGTAAATCTCCACCTCCATCTCTACCAACGATCATATTTTGCAACAAGACGTGGAATCTCTTGATTATCGTGTGATCATAAGTTTGGTAGATTTTATGCCTATATCATTGAAGGTGATTCCCGCCATCCACATGACTCTAAACATTCATCTAGGCTTACTGTCTCACATCAGAAGTCTTAGAAAATATATGATACATGCAACATCAAATCTAACAATCTAGCAAGTTCACCCTATCTAACTTGCATCATCACTAACAATCATTTGATTTTAAGCGGAGGAATAAACATATGAGGTTTATACATAAATTTATGTGATGCAAGATGTGACAGTAATTGAAAAAAAATTAAGATTTAATTTCAAAGTTTAAGAGATAACAATTTTCTAAATTTGTAACTGTTTAGCAATTTACAACCCTATTTCTAACGGTGTTCAAAATAATCCAATAATTCCTAATTTTATGAAGGTTTTAACGATATATGATAATAATATACATGATAGATTTTCTGCTCTAAAAAACATGCAACTAAATATCCTCCTCCATTGATATTTCTTTTTAGTTTATATATTAAATGAACATGAATTGTTTCAGTATGATTTTTAGTGCCTACTTAAGAAGTTGTTGTTAAAGACCTCCATGATCATGAATAAAGATTTATGCATGTATTTAGAAATAAAAAATATATTTTATATTCCTCAAAACTGATGAAATTATGATTGATCACTAATGATATTCATTTTCCATGCATGTACGTCACAAAGGTATGTTTTCACAAATATTTGGAGCGTGTTTGGAACAAGAAAAGAATGGAGAGTTACGAATTGGTATTAGACGAGTTAGACATCAACAAGACAACATACATTCATCAGTGATATCAACATAATGTATGCAACATGGAGTAATTCCTTCTATATTACATGCTTTTAATAAAATTATATGTTCATTGTGGTTTATAAGCCAAGGTAATTGAGCACACTACATGAATTCACATTTATTAATCTATCAAAATATCATTAGATTAGATTCTTCAAAAAGTATGCCTATAGTTTGGTTTTTATATAATATCAGGTTAAGCCAATTTTTTGTCAGTTATAAAAAATTTGTAAATGCAATGAACAATAAGTTTAATGTCGGTTTGAGATTTAGGATACCGTTTAAGGGTGAATATTTTTTTGAAAGAAGGTAACGCCTAATCTTATATTTTTCAGTTTTCAAAATCAAATATCAACAGAAATATAAATAGAAATATTTTACTTGTAAGCTTTGCATTTCCGAACCTTTCTATTCTATTGATACTAGTTTTTGGAATATAATTTTCTTTTACTAGGTATTACCTTCTTAAAAAAACTCTTCACTCTCAATCCTTATCCTGAATGTAAAGCTGACATTAAAATTATTGTTATTGCATCTACAAATTTGTAGTAGCTGACGAAAAAATTTACTTGATTTGATGTTATATAAAAAAAAAATATAAGCAGATTTGTTTAAGAAACTAATCTCATAATATTTCAATAGAATAATAAATGTAAATTGATATAGTATTTTCAATTACTTTAGCTTGTAAACCACAATGGGTACATCCTTTCAGCCATAAAAAAAAATATTGTAAGAATGATTACTCCAACCTCTAAATAGGATTAGCTTTGAAAAATTCAAGCATGATGATGATGGCATAAAAGACACTAACACATATTTCTACTAAACACTAAGCAAGATAATCTGCAAAAGACATACACATAGATTATTTCTGAATGCATCGAAAGTATGATTTCATGATAGAAGAGCATTCTTTTCATCTCTAAATGCTAGAACGTATAAACCAAGAGCTTGAAAAATACTGAATAAATATGTACTATGTACACAATGAATATGAAGCAGTATGAATCCCATATAAATATTATATTCATACAACAATTCTAAATTTGTCACATACCTAGCAAAATAATCAGAAGTAAAAAAGAAAGCTCTAATGTCACGAAATAAGAAATAAATTATAGAGAAAGAAAAGGATGAAACATTCTTCTTAGTGAGTTTCAAAAGGGGCAGAGGTAGTTACCTTTCGCTTGAAACCAAGCTTTAGAACCACTTCTGGAAAATGTTCCTTGTCATGTGAGAGAATTTTGGAAGAACATAACGAGTCATCGCGATCTTCTACAATTCTTGCCTAAAATTCTCTGCATTAACACAAAATATAATACTATAATTTACAGTGTGAATTTTGGAGTTAACTATAAAACAAATACTCACTTCGCAGAGAATTGCCAGCGAAGCAAGCCACAAGGTTCTCGTTTGTCTCTCTCCTCGCTGCATATCAAGTTCTCTCATTTCTCTCTCTTTCCTTTCCACGGCGGTGGCTTTTTTTTTTTTATTATTCCTCTTTCTCTTCTTCTTCCTCTTTGCAGATCTTTGTTTTTTCTCTTCTTCTTCCTTTCTCTCTCAGATCTCTTTTTCCTCTTTCTTTCTCTTCTTCTCACAACACACACACACACACAATGAGGAAGCTAGCAGTTGTATTGCCACGACGGCGGGGCTAGAAGGAGCAGGGACTGTGATGGTGGCTGGAGGTGGTGGCTCAATCTCTAATAACTCAATCTCTCTTTTCTCTTTAGTGTTTTTTTCCTTACTCCTTTATATATCTTCTTTTTAGGGTTTTCTTGTGACTCCTTTTGTAATTTTTAATTAACATTCTAGTGGACTTATTGTTAATGGGCTTAATATTTTGATCCACATCAAACTTTGAAGCTTACTGGGTTCCTATTATAAGTGTTTTTTGGTTCCCAAATTATTTAGTTGAATCATGCTAATGCCTACTTAAAAATCGATGGGATTATACAATATATGATGTGTGGACGTATCAGCGATAATATTAATGGTGTGGGGTCATGCCTACAAGGTAGAGGAGAGCTTGTTAATTTGTAGTTCTAGATTTCTCTATTATATGTCAATCATCTAGGTACAGTTTATGTTCTGGTTTCCACCAATCTTAATAGGTTTCTATGTGATGTCATAGTTTCGTTATGATTATGATTTATGATCTACGTGCAAGTATTTTTTCCATAGAATCGAAATTAAACTACTATTTTTGTAAGTACAAGTAGATTTTGTTTTTGGTAGATGTTCATATTTTTAACGATTTTAAAATGTTGACATCATTACGGAGATAATACAAACAAGGGAAAAGACCAAATAAACATAATTTGGCGGAATGTCACTAATTCAATTAAATTAAAAAATTCATAAAAACCCAAATAATTTAATTAATTTAGCTTAACCAACTTAAACCATCAAATAAAACATTCAAAACTCAACCATAAATTAGTTCATCAAATAAACATGACTAAAATCATCAAAATCAATTATAAAAATTCTGAAACTAAAATCTCATTAATTCCGAAATTAATAAATAACTTACCCAATTTTTCTAACATGATTTTAACTCCAAAAATCATAAAATAAATAATTTGTAATAATTCAACAAATATTCGAATTATAATAAACCAACAATAAACCTCAACCGAGTTCTATATCATTCCCTATTCCTCGCCTTGATCACACGATCACTCTTTTTATTTTCCTGCATCAAATCAAAGGAGATACATAAGTATTTCGATAAATACTTAGTGAGGCAATTCTCCCATCTACAAGTCATACACACAAACGATTTAAAATATTTAACATATTTTAACACGAAAATACCGAATAAATCAACCATCTCATGAAACACTCGATCTAGATCCACCACAGATCATACAAGACCTATATTCATGAAAACACATCAAATATTAAAATCGCTTAGATAAACTTATGGTCCTGCACTCACCTTTGCTCACGACGATTACCTTGATGATATTTTTCTTTATAAGAAACTTTTATTTTCAGGAACTTCTAGGGTTTCTTAAAGGTCACCGTAATACAACTACAACCTCTCTTACTCATCCTACAGCTAACCACAACAACAAAACAACGTTCAACATAAACGGGAAAATCTGGAAAAATGACAGAACGCATAGCCTGGAAGATGGGATAAATCACGAATCAATATAACCATCCACTTTCTAATCGCACCATTGAAGATGGGATCATGAAAATGAAGCTACCCTCAAAGTTTCGTGATGATCCGACCACATATGAACTCGCGATCTCCCTTTGAATCCACGTGGGTCTATATCGCGTCTTAAACACAGCACTTGACGAAAACATGAATAACTTTCAGAATAACAACTTAAATCAACATCCGAAAATGGTACATCTAGATCTAAAGATTAACTACAATGTTACAAAATTTCTTTATCATAGAAAACGATTTGCTAGGTCGAACATCTGCTCTACCATGACCTGTCAGATCTGACTGCAACTCCTTCTTGTGCAAACTTCTTTCTCTCTTTTAGCCACACTCAGCCTATCTATTTCTCTCCTTGAAGGTGGCCACGAAAATATTGAGAGAGAGCTAGGGCTTCTGCGATTTTCAGGGTTTAAATAGGCTTAGGTTTAATTTCGGTCCACTTAAATTAAACCAGGAATTAGAATTACAAAAATCAATCAATTCCTCCATTGGTTTTATATTATCTTAAAAACCAGTCTCCTGAACCAACATTAAAATTAATCCACCTCCACTTTTCAATCCCGACATAAAACTTAAATTTTCATTTTTCCGGAACATGGGCGTTACAATTCTCTCCCACCAACATCCTTCCGCAGGCATTTATCCCACGCTTAACACAAAAACATGGTCAACACTTGACCTTCAAGGTTTACATTCAGTCACTGGCTTATGACTCCGGTCATAACTCATCGCTCACAACTCAACTCATACCTCTCCACTCTAAGACACCAAGACCTATGAGTTCTGGATATCCATACCACTCCGCTCTCAGGTCACAAAGTCCTTTCGAGCTCTCGGTAACTAACTCATGCCACTCTACTCTGGGCAATATAACCTAACGAGTTCTTGGTAATCTTATACCACTCTACTCTGGGTTATACACCTTACGAGTTCTCGGCACATGCCACTCCACTCTAGGCAATATAACCTTACGAGTTCTCAGTAATCACATACCACTCCACTCTGGCTATACACCTTACGAGTTCTCGGCACCACACTCATACCACTCCACTCTGGGCAGTATAACCTTACGGGTTCTCGGTATCACATACCCCTCCACCCTAGGCTATATATCTTACGATACTGGGTATCAGAGGAACTATCCATCCTCCCTAGAGTTATATAGGACCAGTCCGTCCTTTGAGCAATTATGACCCTCAATACGTCTATAAGCACTCCCGACTCAACTATCTCCCATGATCCGCGTACGACCTCGCAAGGTAATACCGACATCATCCATATTCCCCCCGGATATCAACCTTTCATAACCAATACTCAGGTTATCTCACCGCATACCCAGTTACTCAAGATACTCACAAAATCTCTTTCCGATTATCAATCAAGTTTTTTTAGCTCCCCATAAAAACTCTTTCCAGAACCTCATGTTCACTTAACTATCATGACAATACTAGCCATCAACAACAAGATCTATCAATCTTATTAAAAATCATAATGTACTAATCATCTACAACACCAAACGAAATACATAATGATCAACATAACATAAATGATAAACTCGAAACTGGAAACCATCGAGGAAAGCTCAAGCCTCAGATTGCTTCTCAAACCACTTCTTGAATTTTGCTTTCATCCTCGCATATGGTTCCCAAGTTTTCTCCTCAACCCCGTCACAATCCCACAATACCTTGATCATCGGAACTTTCTTCCTACGATCCTGCTTGCCTCTACGGTCATATTAGGCTGAAGATCTGACGGAATCTTAGCCACGACCTCGTCATCTTTATGCAAACACTTCTTCAGCATCGACACATGGAATTCCATATGAAATGCTCACATAATCTCGGGTAACTCTAACCGATACGCAACCGGTCCAACCCGCTCAATAATCCTGAACGGACCCATATACCTCGGACTCAACTTAGTCTCTGTAATGGACCTATTAGGACCCTGCAACATAGTTATCTTGAGATACACACTATCTTCCACCCCAAACTCAAGGTCTTTCCTCCTTTTATCGGCGAAACTCTTTTGTCGATCCTGCGCTTCTTTCATGTTCAGCTTAAAAACCCGGATCTTCTCCGTAGTTTCCTGAACAAAATCTGCACCAAACATGCTTCTCTCCCCCACTTGGGTCCAACACAATGGTGTAAGACATGGTCTTCCATACAACGCCTCATATGGAGTCATCCCAATACTCGGTTGGTAGCTATTGTTATATGTAAACTCTACCAAGTTCAAGTAATCCATCCACTGACCATCCCATTCAAGCACACTCACATCCTTATCAAATCCTCGATAGTCTGAATGGTTATCTCGGATTCCCCATCGATCTGAGGGTGATAAACTGTAACACCCGTGTTCCAGGAAACGAGGAATTGTATTTAGCATCCGGTTAATTTTGGTTTAATTGATGGGTTTCGGTTTAGTGAACCAATTAAGGGTTGAGGGTGTTAATTTGAGAATCCCAAAAGTTAGGAGTTGATTGGATTAAATGAGAAACTCGGGTTTGGTTTAATTGATCGTTGTGAAGTTGTGGAGCTGATTTAAAAAGACTCAAAGAATTCAAGGGTGGCTTTGCAATTTTTGGAGGTTTTGGTGAGAAAGCCTACACGTCTTCTCGTTTAAACATCACGCCTCATCTCCTCTCATCTTCACGCCTAAGACGATTTCAAGCAAGGAGAGAAGCTCACTCAGATCTGAGTAAACGTGGACGTGGGTTCGAGTTGTGGCGAGGGAGAGTGAGAGAGAGAGAGAGTTTGGCGAGAGGGCTAGAAGGAGAGGTGGAGCTGGCTTGAGGTTCGAGTGATCGGGAGAGTTCAGCCATCACGGTAAGGAACCTTCTTTAATATGTTGTTTCATGGTTGTCGAGTCTGGACTTTGTCATGTTGTTGTTGCTTTGTGGTTGAACGATGAGGATGATGCCACGTTGATCGGTGACATTGTTGGTGGTGACCGGTGTGATAACTTGGCAATGGAGGAGCTCGACAACGACACAAGGATGTGTGGTGAGCGCAGTCATGATCATTGTCCGTGGCTGTGGCTTAAGGGGCAAGACGCACAGTGGTTGGGAGCTTGATCGGCGGTGTCGTCGGAAAGTTGAGTCGGTGATGGTGACTGTCAGACGAGTGGTGACGATCGACACAGCCTTGGTGTCGATCGACACGGTCAGTATGTTAATCGACACGGAATTGCAGAGGTACGCAAGGAAGAAGACGAAGACGCATGATTTTGTGTTTTGGTTATGGTCGGTTTAGTTCGGTTATGGTCAATTAATTAGTGGTTTACTGTTTATTAATTATTTATTTATTTTATTATTTTCTAGGTGGTTTAATAGAAGGTTATTCATCCCAGGAAGTTCATGCTGAATTTTCTCATAAATTTTTCTGTGCGGGAATAAGGTGAGTGCAGGACCATAGGCGTAGTTAAATAATTTTGATACTTGATCTGATTTCGTGATTGTAGGCCATTTACGATCTCTGGGGGCCTAAATCGAGTGTTTCTTAAGATGTTTGATTTATTCGGTATTTTCGTGATAATCTATATTTAATTATCTTAATTATTTGTTAGCCTGTAGATGGGAGGATTGCCTCACAAAGTATTTATCGAAATACTTATGCATCTCTTTTGTTTTAATTGATGCAGGAAAAGAAAAGGTGTGACCGTGGAATCAGGGCGAGGAAGAGGGGATGGTCTAGACTTGTCGTATTGTCCTTGGTGATTTTGTTTTAGTAATTGCGTTTATGGTCATTCGGATTTAATAGTGAACCGAGTTTTAATCGTTGATTTAAGTAGAGTGGTTTAATTATTTTATTGGAGTATTTTATATGAGTTAGTGATTGATTTTTAATTATTATTATTTATGGGATTTTAATAATTATCTGCAAAATAAAAAAAAAAAAGGGTGCGGTTGTTTCAAGTTGGGCCAGCAGCCCAAGTGATGTGAGCATGGCCAGCACAAGGAACTTGGAATGTGATAAAGAGCTTGTAGCCGAGGATGAGCTTGAAGCAGAGGAGCAGCTCGAAGCCGAGGAGAAGTTTGAACGAGTAAATGAGCTTGTTACG
>VBRH01000798.1:0-11173 GCA_014578085.1 Cardamine resedifolia | reverse complement strand
TCTCTCATGACCGGTATAGGCCTTGCCTCCAATCTAGTGAGACGGTCACTCATTGCCCTGATTGCTTCTAACACTTAATTCTTGGTGGCTGGCTGAGCCTCGTCTCCCATTTTTTGGTACCTCAGACAAATAATCAACAAGCGATCAAAGTTTCTTCAACACAAGGTAATAACACAAACAGCAAGAAAACAGAGCTGAAATTTGTGGTGCAAGTTTGATACTAAAAAAAAAAAGTAAACGAATTTCTAAATTAAATCCGACAATTTTTATGGGTTTTTAAATGGCTTGAGAAGATAAAACAAAAGACAAAAGATTTTTCTGAGTTTTTATGGATTTTATAAAATTCAAACAAAACAGATCAAAACAGATTTAATTCTCAAACAAATACCAAACGGACTTCTAAATTCTGGGACAAACTTTTTATGGGTTTTCAAGACTCTAAGAAAACAGGAACGAAAAGAAAATAATTTTTTTTTGATGAATTTTGGATTTTATAAAATTGAAATACTGAAACAGGTAAAAGAGAAAAAAAATTGAAAAAAACGATGAAACAGAAAATTTCCTTTTTTTTTTTTTTTGAAATGGAAAAACGAAACAAGCAAAGAGAAAACTCAGAAGTAAGGAGATTAGGTTAGAAACTACCTGAGGTAGAAACAACCTGAGGTAGGAGCTCTGATACCAGATGATGCAGGCTGAAATGTCAGTGTCGAGTAATGTCCGTCAGTTGGTCGGTTGTTCGTTAGCGAGACAGTAAGGATGCACGATGTTCGACAGAACCGGTTGTTACACGATGTTCTGTGCTGGTACGGGTTTAGCCTCGCGTGTTGTTCGTTCGGTAACTAGCGATACATTCGGTGAGGTTGTATATCGGACACGACAGATCTGATGGAAACACGGGGTGTTACACGAGAAACTGGTACTCGATCTTCGGTCAGTGCGATAGCGATAAACGTGCAACAGACGTTGGTAAACTCTGCGATAGACGATTAGTGAATGGACAAACAACAAGTGCTGATAGGTGATGGATCCGACAACTGGTGGTAACACTCAGTTGTTAGGACGATGGAAATTTTTTAGTAACATCGTTTGGCAGAACGATCAACGAACGTTTGGTGCCTTGATTGATCTGCGTGATAAAGGTAATGGCGAAACCATGGCTTTGTGCCTGGAGAATGAACTTTACACCTAAGTCTAAATGACTAAGGGTTTACGAGATTTTTGGGGTCAAAATGTGTATAATGTTAATACATTGCATGTGCATTCATCCGAAATCACTTAGTTAAAACGGAATACTTACCCTATTTGACTATCAGGGAAACACAGTGATCGTGGGATGGATGTGGCTTAGGCGCGAGACTCGAAGGCTGGGGAATGGGTTGCAATGTAACCGGGTAGATGAATCGAATACTTGTAATACCTTATATGCAAACTTATAAGTTATTTCGAATCCTTGTGATATAAATAAAGTATCTGGTTCTTTCTTTACTCTAATGTACATGCGTTTCTTTTAATTCGAGCAATGAATCACGGATAAACCTCGAATTGAATTGATTAAGGAATATACCCTAAAATTGGATTAAGTATCGTAAGGATCAATTCTGGACTTAGAAAATTCGGGACTGGTCCTTACAACTTTCTTGCCCTTGGTTTCCTAACCAATCCTCCATCGTTTCTCCCTTGTTTACTCCTTGCGGTTACAACCACTTTTACCCACCCAAGGGGTTGGGGACTTGCCATGTATGATACGATGGTTCACCTTTGATAGATAGGTACTTGGCCTTGTAGTTTTCTCGTGGTTAATCAATGATTCATCTCTGAATGTTCCAATTAGTCTGTTGGTATTACGGAGGATCTATCGGTTGATCGTCCCACTGAGTCACTCACGAGACTATAGATTTACCGTCGGTTTTACTCTTGGTCCAAGACTATATTTTCTTAGGTGAATCCACACACATAATCCCTTGATGGTCATCACTTGCTCTCTACCATTATCCCGGTGATAACTCTTGTTTCTCGATGAGTCTTTTCGCTTGGTGAGAGGTTTCTGGATGGAGGATTATGCACGCCAATACCTTCCTTTTATAGGAAAATGGCGTGTAAATTCTGCCCCATCTCGCACCTATTATCGTGCATTCTCGGCCATTCATTTAATGAATGGTTGGGATCGCACCATTTCGGTAAGTAACTACCCTGGGCGGTTACTAGGTTCATGTACCAACCAATCACATCCCAACTGCCATACCTCACCTAGCTCGGTAGCTAACTGATCAGTCCGCCAAGCTAGGTTAGTACTTGATCAGTCCACCGAGCTGGTCGACCTACCGGTCCGCTGAGCTAGTTAGAGCTAGCTAGTATTTCTTGCTTGCTATCACTCCAGCTTAGCTATCACTCCAGCTAGCTATCGATCCAGCTTAGCTTAGCTAGCATTCCATCTAGCTAGCTATCCCCTAAGCTCATCTAGCGACCAGAACTTACCTAGCCAGTTAGCTAGAGCATTAAGCTCCCATTTTCCTCGGCTAAGTCATTCGTTTTGTTACTCGGTCATGACTAAGCCGTTGTTAACCATTCCTTGATCTTTCCTGAGATCATTAGGTTTTCATAACATTCATGTAGTCGTCCACCATTATGACTTAGCCGTTTTCCCTTTTTCTCATCCCTTATGATACATGCAGCCGGTCGATGCACGAGCGATGTTCGATGTAGCGAGACGATGTTCGAACAGTGAGCCGTGTGTCGAGTTTTGACAACGCCGAGTAAACGCTGGGTAAATGTTCGATGTGACGCTGACGGATTTCTCGGGTCTTTTGTTTAGCAGTACAAATATAAGAAGACGCGATGGATGAGGGGCGAATCAGATATTAATGATTATCACGCAAGCGATGCACGAGTGATACTCCGAGAATAGCTCGGGTGATAGTCAGTGATGTACGTTCAATGGTTGAGCGATAGACGAGGACCGAGTTGGGGATGAACGACGATCTCACAAGTGATACACGATCGATACACGAGGGAAAACATGAGCAATAATCCTACGATGTACGTTTAGTGATTCGAGCGATATACTTGTTTCTGAGCCGTTGACAATACGCGATGAAATTGAGGATGGATCCGAGTAGCTGGTGGTAACACTCACATTTTAGGACAGGTAGTGATCGAAGATGAATGAGATGGAGCTGATTCGTTGGTGGTAACACACGACAGGAATTAACGACGTGATGGAGATGACGATGTTCGGACACGGGGAATCAATGGACGCCACAAAGTCGGTGAAAGGACCTTGATAATTTGGGTTACTCGAGCATTCAAGCAAATCTCACGCAAGAAGACTTAAGCGGCTAGGGTTTTCTTTGCAAGAAAATTTGATGTTCTTTATTTATAGGTAAAAACATGATACAAGCCGAGGAAGGAGCTTATAAACTACTCGACGGCGGTGGGCTTCAAAGGCCGAAAATTCACATAAGGAAAGTAGGAAAATAACGTGAATTCTAGACTCAAAAGTACAAACGCTGGGACATCTAAGACTCAAGAATAAAAATAACTAAAACCCTGTAAAATAACATAAATACTCGTGAGTTTTAAATAATGAAATAAATTAAAACTCAAATTTCCTAATCCGTAGTCTCACACCCATCCTTGGCTATTATGAAGATAGTCGTTGCTTGATGTCCTTGAAGAACCGGCATAAAGTTGGTTGACGTTGTCTTGTCATGTGCATTCGACGGGTGGTGTATAGCTTTATCCCCGTGATGGTTGTTCTCTATATGTGAGATGCTCGTGGGATCCATTAGAGTCTCTTGTGTGATCTCCTTGGCAAGAAGGGTCTCCTTGAGTTCCTCATGCTTCATTAAGGTGATTAAACTTTCCACGGATTTATTGAAATCCTCTCTCACACTCTTGGCTGCCCCTCGGGTTCTCGGGCTTCTCCTTAGCTTGGGTATGGTAGGTTGGATGTCCTCATCATTCCCTCCCCCTTGAGAAGGTTATGGCCTTATAACTGGTTCATCTGCATTAAAAGGAGCTAAATCAGTGACATTGAAAGTAGGAGTGACGTCAAGCTCACCTGGTAGTTCTAGTCGGAATACATTATCGTTGATCTTCTCCAATACTCGGAATGGGCTGTCTCCTCATGGGGCAGCTTTGACTTCTGCTGGTTTTGAAACTGTTCCTTGCGAATATGTAGGCAGACCCAATTTCCTGGTTCGAAGGTGATCTTCTTGCACATTTTTTCGATGTATTCTTTGGTCTTTGCGTACTTCTTCTCGAGGTTTTCCTTGACCCGTTGGTGCAGCTTCTTGATGAATTCCGCTTTTGTTTCTCCATCTGCACTAGAGTACATGGCTTGGGACTCTAGTGGTGTACTAGGGTTAAACCGATAAACAATTTCAAAAGGAGAATGCTTGGTAGCCGAGTGCTTAGCATGGTTATACGCAAACTCAATATAGGGTAAACAAGTTAACCAATTGCTCAGGTTCTTATCGACTGTGGCCCTCAATAATGTGGAGAGGGTTTACTACCTCGGTCTGCCCATTGGTCTGAGGGTGGCACGTAGTGGAAAATAGTAGCTTGGTTCCTAGTTTTCTCCATAGTACTCGCCAAAAATGACTTAGGAATTTGGTGTCTCGATCAGAGACTATGGTATTTGGCATTCCATGTAAACGTACAACTTCCTTGAAAAAGAGATCAGTGGTTTGAGTCGCGTCATTGGTCTTGTTGCATGGTATGAAGTGTGCCATTTTTGAGAACTTGTCCACAACTCCAAAGATATAATCCTTGTGGTTTATCGTTGGAAGTCTTAGGACAAAATCCATTGATATGTCCAGCCAAGGCATGTTAGGCATATGCAATGGTAAGTATAAACCATGGGGATGTAACCTGGACTTTTCCTTTAGGCAAGTGATGCACTTGGAACAGAACTTCTCCACGTCTCTCTTCAAGTGCAGCCAAGAGAAGTGATCTGTTTACACGCTCATAGTCTTGTCAGTTCCAAAATGACCCATGAGACCTCCACTATGAGCCTCCCTTATTAGTAACTCGCGCATAGAGCCTTGTGGAATGCAAAGGCACCTATCTATCTTTAAACAAGAACCCGTCTTGTTGGTAGAATTCTCTGAGTGCCGTCTTAGTAGTTTCTTTGAATACGTCTTGAAAGTCTGGGCCTACTTTGTAAAGAGCTTTGAGATGCTCGAACCCCATGATCTTAGCCTCCATGGTGGAAATCAAAGCATGCCTACTTGAAAGGGCATCGGCCACAATGTTCTCCTTGCCTTTCCTGTACTTGATCATGTATGGAAACGTCTCTATGAACTCAAGCCAACGTGCGTGCCGCCTCTTTAGTGTTGTATGGCCTTTAAGATTCTTCAAAGTTTCGTGATCTATATGAATAACAAATTCCTTGGACAAGAGATAATGTTGCCATGTTTCTAGACTCCTTACCAAAGCAAATAATTCTTGGTCATAGGTTGGGTAATTAAGAGAGGCTCCGCTTAGCTTCTCACTGAAATAGGCCACCGGTTTTCCTCCATGGGTAAGGACAACTACAATACCTGTACCTAAGGCATCCCACTCAATTTCAAACAATTTGCCAAAGTTAGGTAGTAACTAGACCGGTGCATTTGTGAGGCTGTCCTTTAGCCGGCTGAAAGCGTCCTCTTGGGCTTGTCCCCATGTGATCGCGATATTCTTCTTTATCACGGCTATCAAGGGAGATGCCACGGTACTGAAATCCTTGACAAACCTTCGGTAGAAACTGGCTAATCCATGGAAACTCCCAACCTGGCTAATAGAGGATGGCGTCGGCCATTCTTGGATAGCCTTGATCTTTTTCTCGTCAACCTTTAAACCATGGGAGCTAACCAGAAAACCTAGAAAAACTAGTTGATCAGTGCAAAAAGTACATTTCTTGAGGTTAGCATATAAACCTTCCAGCCGTAGTGTGTCCAAGACTTGCTCTAGGTGAGCCAAATGATCTGCAAAACAAGTGTTGTATATGAGGATGTCATCAAAATATACTACCACAAACTTACAGATGTAGGCCCATAGTATGTAGTTCATAAGTCTCATGAACATGCTTGGCGCATTGGTGAGGCCAAAGGGCATGACAAGCCACTCATACAACCCTCTTTTCGTTTTGAATGTGGTCTTCCACTCATCTTACTCTTTCATTCTGACCTGATGGAATCTGCTCTTCAAATCTATCTTAAAAAATATTGTAGCGCCATGGAGTTCCTCTAACATATCATCTAGCCTACGAATTGGATCTTTATACTTAATGGTGATGTTGTTAATGGCTCGACAATCTATACACATCCTCCAGGTTTCATCTTTCTTAGGGACTTAGAGGAAGGGAACGACAAAGTGGTGGTTAACCAGGCGGTATGTCTTCTGGGAAAACCTCTTGAAACTTCTCCAAGAGTTGCGTTAACTCTACCGAGGTATCCTTGTCTTCCTGAGCTGTGAATAAACCTTCCCTAAAGATCATTAGTAATACCAATTCCTTTGATTCTAGAGATTTTAAAACGGAGTGAGATGAAATGAGAAGGTTAGTCTTACTTACCTTGGCTCCTTTGTCCATTGTCTGTTGCATCTCATGAACCTCTTGTGTTGTGAGTGGGGCTAGACTATATTTGTGATTATTGTGGCTGAAACTATAGTAGTTCGTTCGGCCACAATGAATGGTGTCTTTGCCAAATTACCATGGCCTCCCTAGGAGTAAATGGCCAGCTTGAATAGGGACTACATCACATAGGACCTGATCCGCATATTTCCCAATGCTGAAAGCTATGGTGAATTGTTAAGAAATCTTGATTTCGGTCTCGTCGTTATGCCACTTGAGACGGTATGTCCCGGGATGCTTGGTCCTTTCGATCCCTAACTTGTCAACGAAGTACTTACTTGCGACATTAGTAGAAGATCCACCATCTATTATGAGACTAGATACCTTGGAGTCAATGGAACACTGTGAGTGGAAGATGTGTTCCCGTTGCACGGTCTCGGGGTCAAAGAATTAACTAAGGGCTCGCCTCGTTACCAATAGTTGGCCCACGTCCGGATAGTCGACGACTTCTTCTTCAGAGGCCATTGGTTCTTCTGTGGCTTCATCCTCGGACTCATACTCGCCGTTATCTCTAAGTACAATGACTCACTGGTTTGGACATTCCCTCGGGTAATGGCCTTTTCCCTGACACTTAAAACAAGTAATGTCACGCACTCAAGAATATTTGGTTGGAAACTTACCTGGTTCGGGTCGGGTGGGTTTGATGGCATCCTGCACATTCTTCCTGAACTTAGGATCGCTATCTATGGTCTCTCCTTTGTCTATGTTCCGTTGCGGCTGTGGTGTCCAAGCGGGTTTGCTCCGGCTAGCTTGGGCAGTCTTCCTCTTAATGTGTTGCTCCAGTTGTATGGTGAGATGTAAGAGATCTTCTAAGTCTCGGTAAACTTATCTATCGACCTTCCTTGCAACTCGGTCATGTAACCCATCTGAAAACTGAGCCATGAGGGTTTCTTTCGAATCCTCAACCTCTAACCTATTCTTAAGCTTCTCCAATTCTTTGAAGTATTCTTCTACCGATCTACTTCCTAAACTGCTTCTGCAAATCTCGGTGGTAGTAGGATGGAACGTATCTCTTCCTAAGTTGGTACTTTAGTCTTCCCAAGTTCCAATATGGGCATGTTGGTGCCTCCTCCTCTCGGAAACCTCCCTGTCCCACACAATGGCAAAGCGTTCTCCGTGAACTGGGCGGCTACCAAGGTCACTTTCCGGGTGTCTGAATACCCATAGTATTCAAATATGTTCTCCATTCGCTTTTCCCATTCCAGATATGCCTCTTAATTTACTCGGCCAGCAAACGTTAGCGCGGATACTTTCACATCCTTGTCTCCCGGTCTAGGCCGGTCATCTTCATAGTCCATGTCCCTAACTCTGTCTTGTCTCCTAGCTCGGAAATTAGGCCGGTGAACAGGTGGCAGATCATCATCAAGACCGGGCATCTCTTCATCGGTGTCTTGCCTATGTTGTGGCCTCGGTTAGTCTTGGTGATTTCCATGTTCTCCCACGACCGGTACTGGTCGTGCCTCCAACCTAGTGAGTCGGTCACTCACCGATCTGATGGCTTCTAACAACTGATTCATGGTAGCTGATTGTGCCTCTTCTCCCATGTCGTTGGTTAGAATTTGAACACACGAACAAATGGATCAAGCGCACAAGGTTTTGAAAGTAGCAACTATCAAACAATAACTTAGAGGTTCAAAATTTTGAAATAGGAATACACTAACAGATGATAACCTATATGAATGTAAATTTTTTTTTTTTTTGACTAATTAATCTAATGTAATGCTCTTTAACTAATGCAATGGATCAAATAACAACGCAACAATAAGATGAACACAAACAAAATTATAAATTCTAAAAAAATGCAAAATAAATTATGACGAGATGAATTTTTTTTTTTTTAAATGCAATCAGATGAATGAATTAGGGTTTCTGTACAACCTGAGTTTTGGAGCCTTTTGGCTCTGATACTAGATGATACAGGCAGCCGGTCATTGCACGAGCGATGTTCAATGAAGCGAGACGATGTTCAAAGAGTGAGCTGTGTGTCGAGCTTTGACAACGCCGAGTAAACATTGGGTAAATGTTCGATGTAACATGGAGGGATTTCTCGGGTCTTTCGTTTGGCAGTACGAATATCAGAATACGCGATGGACGAGGGGCAAATCGGATATGAATGATTATCACGCTAGCGATGCACGAGTGATACTCGGGGAATAGCTCGGGCAATAGTCAGCGATGTGCGTCCAGTGGTCGAGCGATAGACAAGGAACAAGCAGGGGATGAACAACGATCTCGGGAGCGATGCACGATCGACACTCAAGGGAAAACATGATCAACAAATGTATGATGTACGTTCAGTGATTCGAGCAATAGATATGTTTCTGAGAGGTTGACAATACGCGATGGAACTGAGGATGGATCCGAGTAGCTGGTGGTAACACTCAGCTTCTAGGAAAGGTAATGATCGAAGGTGGATGAGATGGAGCTGATTCATCGGTGGTAACACACGACAGAAATCAACGAGGCGATGGAGATGATGATGTTCAGACACGGGGAATCGATGGACGCCACAAAGTCGGTGAAAGGACCTTGATAAGTCGGGTTACTCGAGCATTCAAGTGAATCTCATGCAAAAAGGCTGAAGCGGCTAGGGTTTTCTTTGCAAGAAAATTTTATGTTCTTTATTGACAGATTAAAAAATGATACAAGCCAAGGAAGGAGCTTATAAACTACTCGACGGCGGTGGGCTTGAAAGGCCAAAATTAATTCACATAAGGAAAGTAGGAAAACAACGTGCATTCTAGACTCAAAACTACAAACGCTGGAACATCTAAACTAAAACCCTCCAAAATAACACAAATACTCGTGAGTTTTAAATATTGAAATAAATGAAAATTCACCTTTCCTAATCCGTAGTCTCGCGCCCATCCTTGGCGTACTATGAAGATAGTCGTTGCTTGATGTCCTTGAAGAACCGGTAGAAGTTGGTTGACGTCATCTTGTCATGTGCATTCGCCGGGTGTTGTACAGCTTTATCCCCATGATGGTTGTGATCTATATGTGAGATGCTCGTGGGATCCATTGGATCCTCGGCAAGAAGGGTCGCCTTGAGTTCCTCGTGCTTCATTAAGGTGATTAAACTTTCCATGGATTTATTGAAATCCTCTCTCACATTCTTGGCTTCCCCTCGGGTTCTCGGGCTTCTCCTTAGCTCGGGTATGGTAGCTTGGATGTCCTCATCAGAAACCAAGAAGCATTGGTTAAAATGATCGGAACGTTGCATTTCAATGTATTAGCTGACGAAGTTGATCCATTAGGCTTGGCGGTACCTGACCTAGCAGATTTGCTTAGTAAAATCTGGATAAACGATGGAAAATACAAAAAATTAATCAAGGTAGCTCGCAATGATCAAACTTAGTACCAGATTTCAACAATGGTACGATCATTGTGAAAGGACGAGTAAGTGTACCAGATGTCAAGGAGCTAAAGGAGGAAATCCTAAAGGAGGCACACAAGTCACAATTGTCGATCCATCTAGGAATGAATAAGATATACCGAGATCTAAAGAGATACAATCATTGGGTCGGGATGAAGAAAGACGTGGCAAATTGGATTGCGAAATGTCCGACGTGCCAACAAGTCAAGGCGGAACATCATAACCCAAGCGAACTGATGAGAAACTTACCGATCCCCGAATGGAAATGTGATCACGTCACAATGGATTTTGTGACCGGACTGCCTATGGGAAAGTCCAAGAAAAATGCAGTTTGGGTGGTCGTAGATAGACTAACCAAATCGGCCTATGTTCTCGCCATCATAGATATGGACGGAGTTGAGGAGATTGCTGCCCGATACATAGACGACATAGTTCGATTGCATGGTGTTTCGGTAAGCATCATCTCCGATTGTGACACTCGGTTTACTTCTCACTTCTGGAAGGCTTTCCTAAATGCCTTAGCAACAAGTGTAAACATGAGTACTGCATACCACCCACATATGGTTGGATAATCGGAACGAACCATTCAAACACTCGAGGACATCTTGAGATCATGCGTCCTTAATTGGGGCGGTAACTAATTCTCCAACAATAATAGCTACCATAGGAGCATTGGGATGTCACCCTATGAAGCATTATATGGAAGGCCATATCGAACTCCTTTGTGTTGGACACAAGTGGGAGAGAGGAGTTTACTTGGCCCGGATGTGGTTGACGAAACCACCGAGAAAATAAAATTTCTCAAGGCTAGGTTTACAGAGGCGCAAAGCCGGCAGAAAAGCTATGCGGATAAGCGAAGAAGAGAATTGGAGTTTGACGTTAGGAACTTGTGTACCTTAAGGCGGTAACGTACAAGGGCAAAGGGAGATCTACCAAGAGGAAAAAGCTAAGTCCCATATACATTGGACTATACAAGGTCATTGAGCGGGTGGGTACGGTCGCTTACAAGCTACTTTTACCACCGGGACTTGAAGCTTTTCACAAAGTATTCCATGTGTCGCAACTTAAGAAATGCCTAAGTGATGTAGGCACCGGATGAGTGATGTATACAAGCGGCATGATGGAGAGTTTCTAGCTGGCCGTAAGGCTCTCTCTAGTAGAACTCGGAGTGGATGAGAGGTGAC
>VBRH01000797.1:50648-66391 GCA_014578085.1 Cardamine resedifolia | reverse complement strand
AAAAAAAAAAAAAAAAATTCTTCCATATGCCATGGTTACTTGGACTTTAGTTATGGTTTATTGGTATGTGTTTTCTTTGTGTGGTCAGTAGTTGTCATGAAACTCTTTGGTCAGTAGTTACCCCGAAATTAGTTGAAAACTCGGTGCTAAATCTAGAACCCAATCAACCATTAATTACTATGAAGTTAGGCCAAAGATCGAATTATACCAACTACAAACTTTCATTGATGTTTATCTTTTTTTGGCCATTTTACAGTTTAAGTAAGAAGAAGATTCGGTTTCCTACACATTCCGAAGATAAATATGTCATATGGTCTGAGATTTCCCGGTTATTAAAAACATATATTTTTAATGAAAATAAAATGAAAACAATTTCAACGAAATTTACAAAAACATGAGCCACAAAACAACGAAGAGAAGAAAACATAACAGGTAGGAGATGCAAGCGTGTGCACATTTTCATGATAATAAATGAATCAGACCACTGACATGTTTATTGTTTGCCCAACCACTTCCAAGTCCCCACTCTCTCTCGTTTCCTTGCTCCATCTCCTTCACTTTCCAGGCTCATCGCTTTCAACCTACTAGAGAAATTTAAATTAAGTATCCAAGAATATTTTAGATCTATATGTTGTTTATATATATACCCTTAATATAACAAGATAAGACTAGTATATCACTATTCCAGATGTCATGCTAAAAGAAAGATTTTCTAGGGAACCTTAAGACTTTTATTTTTGAAGAATTCTCCTCTTCGACAACAACATCATTTATATTGTCTGTGTAAAGAGATATTAACAAGATTCCCATAATCCTAAAGCATATAAAATAATAATAATATACGACCTTTGCTAATTTATGGCAGTATTTTTATATTTTTATGTTTCATAAAAAATATCGTACAGATTTTAAAAAATGTTTTTTTGACATAGTTCATACATATTAAAAAATTGTTTAAATATACAGACATACCACTATTCAGTATATCTCTAATTAAATCATAATCACATATATATATAAGATCTTTAGATTTGAATGAAGGATAAATTTAGAAGTTAGTTTTAAAAGTTGCAATGAAAATACAAAATTATATACACTCTTCTCTTGGTGTCTATGTGAAACGGAGAGACTAATTGATTTCAGAACCGAACATGTCATAAACATATTGCCTCTCTCATGAATAGTAGTTAATGCACATTCATCAAAAAACTAAAACCCAGAAAGATATATATCAAGATCGATTTAATTGGCTGAGAGGATAAGTAACACAAGATCATGATCGGATATATTTCGTGCCACGATCTCTGTTACGCTGTCCACAAGTTTCCTTTTTTCAAAACATTAATTATTTATCGACAATACTTCGAAGTTGGTTCGATGTTGCTGTCCGAATGTATTGGCCCCGTCCCTACGTTGCCTTTCGAACAGCTTATGTTATGATTAATGCTTCAATGAAAAGACAGTGAGACATATCCAGATAATTAGGGTTGCTCTTGTTTGAATCGTTTAAGCCCCACGAAATATGTAAAAAGGCAGGAAAAATAAAATCAGATTCTTGTATATGGAGATCCTAAAGTAATGGTGATTTCGTGAATCTAAACGAGTCATGTCAATATTTCAAATCCTTAGCGTTTATATTCGAATTTAGGATCTGAAAAAGGGATTATTGGATTCACTCGACCTTTTAAAGGTTTTGTTTACAATAAATAAGTTTGAAAACAAGATTTTATCTCCTTGACATACGATTGAGAGTTGTTTCGAAGACCTGATGACTGAAACAAGGCTAAATAGGCTAAAGTAAGATGTTACATATATTAATAGTTAATATAAATCGTAAATATATAAAAAATAAAAGAGATAATAACAAGGTGGAGATAAGAATAAGATAGTGATGAGTCGAAAAGGGAACAAAACTTTAATAATTTAAAGAGCCAACTTTTTGAGATACACACGAATGTGATTTGCAAAAGACACGACTCTTTGGAGTATGGCTTGTGTATGCATCACAAGACAAGTTGTGTGTTTCAACACCATTCCTCTTCTCATATCTAACTTCCTCTTTTTCTTTCAAACGTAGCATTTTTATTATTTTTGTGGTAATAGAATATCATACATATATACAATCATCCTTAATTCTTTAGAAATTCGAAATTATTTTTAATCTTTTGGTACGAAACTATAGTCACGTCAAACATACTAAATTCGAATTTCAAAACGGTTCATATCAAAACATGTACTCGTCTCCTCCCATAGTCTCTATTTTGATAACTCATGTTAACTTCACCACCCTAACCAAAATGGTCAAACATTATCTATTTATTTGGCTTACTGTTCAATATATATATATATATATATATATACATACATACATGTATAAATCCATAAATATTTAACAGTAACTGAACTCAATTGTACTTTCTTAAATTGGTTTACAGTAAAAATGTTGAGTTTAACCAACAACTAGCTTTAGCAATCATCTAAGCATGCACCACAGAGACCTAGTAGTATAATCTTTAAGTAATATACCGTCTCAAGTAGACTAAAACATGCATAAACACACAAACATGAAAAAAACTATTCTCAAGAAGTTGGTTTCCCACCATGTTAAGTGATTTTAGAAATCTGTAAATGTTAACTTAAAGTATACATCCGTGCAATTAACAGATAAAACACTGCATTCATTCGTGCATCTCTTAATTAGTGAGAAAATACATTGCATGAGTTCGTTACACTTGAAATAATAGATAAAACTCTGACAGTCATAACATATAAAATTATATATAAGAAGAGAGGCACCGTATCTTGCATATATCTCTTTACTTTTTTGATCTTTTGGTGATGGAAGGGGCAAGAACATAGTAGGAATCTTTATCTCAAAAGGAGAGAAAACAAAAACAAATATCTAAATATGGTAAATCCATTGAATAAAGCCCAACGTAAACATCAAAACGCATGCGGATTAGAAGCTAAACGAACATAGTTACGCGTAAACTATGGGGAGAATTAAATTAGCAGTTTGGTTCACTCTTTTTAGTTTTATGATTCAATGTATACATAGCACGTGTAGAGCCTCTCCCCCACAACCCATTTTGAAGGGAAAATAATTTAATGAATAATTAAAGAGACAAATATATAAGAAACCACATGGCTTTACAATTCCTCTATCAATTACCAACACATTTGACCCTTATCCACATGGGTCTCCCACTCCTATTATATTCTTCCTTATTTAAATAAAATCTATGCAAAAAATTTACATTTTCCAACTCACAATATACAAAATACGATCCAAAATTATCGTCAGAGCCTAATGTATAAATAATCGGTATAGTCTGATATTTAAACATAATTTTATATTTCTTAAAAGTAAAACTATATATTTGTTCAAAAAGGATCAATTTCAACTTAATTAATGGGCAACAAATACATTTGAATGCACATTCAATTTGTTCCTGATCGAGAAGAGCACTTGGAAACTCAATGAAAGTCCATCTTCAGGTCATGATTTTAAAAATTTTACTCCTTTTGTTTGATATAAATTTCTGTTTAATGTTTCTTTACACGAATTATTTTTTAAAATATTATTTTATATCCTTACAAACAAGTCAACACTTTATATTACATTATAGTTATATTTTATTAGAAGAAAACTACAAAAAAAAAAAAATTAATCAACTCTCACATTCAAATTCTAAAACAACATATTTTAAAGAAAAAATATCTTAATACAAGACTTATTATGTAACAAACAGTAACTATAATCAGCAGTACTACTTGATGTTTTCTAACCTGCACTATATACACTTTCAAAAACAAAAAATAAACTTTAAGAAACAGTAACTAAAGTGTTATAATAATACAACCTCTTTTTATTTTCCTCTGTTTACTTTATTTCCGGGTCGGTCGATAGAATTCTCATCATTACATTCATTTTTATATTCTTGGTTATAATTATATATCCTTTGAAAATTATAAAGGAAAGAGAGATGGACGGCTAAGATGTAACGTAAACAAAGTTGGCGGAGGGAAATGAGGAGCGTGGAATAAACAAAAGAGTCGTGTCCACATGGGCGGCCTTAGCCTTCATGTCCCACTTTTGTCCCCTTGCCTCATTCTTGCCTTTGATGCTCCCGACATCATCTCTCTCTCTTCCTTTAACCCTAACTTCTATGCAATTATATATATATATATATATATATATCTCTTCTCCTTTTCTCTAAACCCATCAACCAAACTCGATCAAGAAGAAGTAGAAGAAGAAGAACAGTAACAAGAAAGAGAAGATTCAGGTTTGAGCTTTGAAAACACACAAGAACGAAGTATAAACATAGATATTTGATCTAAAAGGCAATGGCGTACGAGAAAGTCAACGAGCTTAACCTTAAGGACACAGAGCTATGTCTTGGATTACCAGGAAGAACAGAAGAAGTTAACGAAGAACAAGATGTTTCTTGCGTTAGAAGCAACAACAAACGTCAATTTGAAGAAACTCGTGTAGAAGAAGAATCTAAACCTCCAACGAAGTAAGTAGAGAGATCTAAGTTTCAAATTCGTTTCTCTTTCAAATTATTTAGCTCCTGAATAGTTTTACTAATGATGATTTAATCTTTCTTTACAGAACTCAAATCGTTGGTTGGCCACCGGTGAGATCTTACCGTAAGAACAATAGTGTAAGCTATGTGAAAGTGAGTATGGACGGAGCTCCATACCTCCGCAAGATCGATCTCAAGACTTACAAAAACTATCCTGAGCTACTCAAGGCATTAGAGAACATGTTCAAGTTCACGATTGGTGAATACTGTGAAAGAGAAGGATACAAAGGATCTGGATTTGTACCAACGTACGAGGATAAAGATGGAGATTGGATGTTAGTTGGTGATGTTCCATGGGACATGTTCTTTTCTTCTTGTAAGAGACTCAGAGTCATGAAAGGATCTGAAGCTTCTGCTTTAGACTCTTCCTTATGAGATGAGAGCTTTTGATGATGAAACCCTTTTTGATTTGATTCTGATCGGCGCCGTTTGACTAGTTGACCACACAAAAAAAAACGAAACTTCGGGGTTTTGTCCGATGAGATTGATCCATCACTAGTGATTTGTTTTTTGTTTGTTTTTTTAGATATGTGAAGGAGTTCGATGTAAAGATACATGAAAATTTTATGTATAATACGGACGCATACACAAATATTAGATGTATAAGTAGCAATGTTTTAATTACAAGATCTGTTTTTCTGTTCTTGACCAACAGTGATCCTCATATAGTCATATACATTTATATTTTAAACTTTCTCAAGACAAAGATTTTTTATTAATCCAAGATTTTATTTGGGCAACTAACGAAGATTATTATCTTGTCTAAAATTTAATTAATATTATTTTCTTGAAAATTTACCGATACATGAGATGGTTTGATGGATTATTATTATTGTTTTTTTCTTCTTATTTGGGTCAGATCGATTATTATTAATTTATTATGGGTTATTACTTAAATTACCAAGGAAATATGGGTAAAAACAACAAATACCAAGGAAATAAAATAAAGTTGGTCAACTAATGATTTGTGGAGTTGACTTTATCTCGCATCGTCTTCTTCATTTTTGTTGTTCACTCTCTAGATCTCACGTATTAAGCTCTTCTCTTCACTGTGGGCATGGATTCTTCGGGAACTGAGGAAGAGTATGATCTCGCACATTCGAAGTTACTTGAAGAGTTTATGTGTATCCCCAACATTGATAAAGCTTCGATTTTTAAGTCTGATTCTGGTACCCTCAATTTCACTTTAATCTCAATTTGCATTTTACACTCATCAGAAAATTCCAAATCAATTGTAGCTATGAGTGATGAATTTACTGTATAATTGGAGAAATTTCAAATTTTGTGGCGTCTGTACACTGCTGTAGGTTCTCAGGCAATGTTAGCTATGAGTCAACCAAATCTTTTTGCTAACCAAAGGAGAAAATTTATGTTATCAACTCATATCTCCAAGGAAAGTGAAGAGTCTGTGAACTTTCATTGGTCTCCATTTCCCATTGAGATGAATGGTGTCTCAGCTTTTGTTCCATCACCATCAGGACTCACGCTTCTTGTAGTTAGAAATTCTGAAAATGAATCTCCTACACAGTTTGAGATATGGAGTTCGTTTCAATTAGAGAAGGAGTTTCAGATTCTCCATAAAGTTCATGAATCTGTATATGTTGATTGATGGTACATTGGTAACTTTTGTTTGGCTTTATGTTCAAAGACAAGTGTTGGTGAAGTAGGAGACATGATAATTGATAAGGCTGTGTATAATTCAGGTTTGAAGGGATCTCTTGGAACTCTGATGAGAGTCATGTAGCTTTTGTTGCTGAGGAGCCTCTTGGTTTTAACCTTCCTTTAACCATCTGGGTTATAAGAAAGGAGATTCCTTAGGTGATGATTGTGGAAGTTGGAAAGGTCAAGGAGATTGGGAAGACGATTGGGGAGAAGCGTATTCTGGAAAAAGGCAGCCTGCGATGTTTGTTATCAATATTGACAGGTCTTTGTAACCTTAATTTAAACCTTGAGAAAGAAAAAAATCTCTTCATTGATGGCTGACACTTTCTCTTTTGATTTTCACAGTGGAGTCCAACCTATTAAAGGAATTCCAAGATCTTTAAGTGTTGAACAGGTGATTTGGAGTCCAAACAATAAAGGTTCAGTTCAGTATTTAGTTTTTGTGGGATGGTCAGGAGGTAATAGAAAACTTGGTATTAAGTACTGCTCCAACCGACCTTGTGCGATATATGCAATCAAGTTTACAGCTGTGTCATCATCAGGGCCAGATGGATCCAAGTAAGTTTGTGCCATTTAATTCACTTGAGGGCAACTTGAGGATTCATTGTTTTAAAATGTTATTAATTTTTCGGTGTTTACTTGTCCTTCAGAAATGGTGAAAATGAAACATATCCCATATATAATTTGACAAAGAGCATAAGCAGTGGTTTCTCCCCTTGGTTCAGGTTTGCGTTTTTATATTGCAGCTGATTCTTTTCCCATAAACTTTGGCTGAGATGTATAGCCAAAACATTATCGAAAAGCAAACATTTGTTCAACATATTGTGCCTTTATGTATATGCATTTGAAAACAAGATTTGTTTTCCTAGTACAGTATCTCTGTTTCTAAGTGGAGCTTTCTCATAAAACATGTGTAAACATATATTAAGTTTAGTTTTGATCATTTCACCATTAATCATATCTCTATACAATTTTGTTCTCTCAGCAAAGATGGGAAGTTCCTTATGTTTTTATCCTCAAAGAGTGCTGTTGATTCTGGGGCACATCGGGCGACTGAATCACTTCACAGGATTGACTGGCCAAGTGATGGGAATCTTCCTGAGACAACAAATATTGTTGATGTGGTCAGTTTATATGGATATTTACTCTCTATCTTCCCTGATAAAGGCTGCAAAGTTTCGTTCTTCTTTGTTGTCTGATATGACTATGTATCTTATAATGCAGATTCACGTAGTGAAATGTGTAGAGGACGGTTGTTTCCCAGGGCTCTACAGTTCCAGGCTTCTGAGTGATCCGTGGCTATCAGATGAGCACACTCTTGTATTGTGTTCCTTGTGGCGCAGCTGTCAATTAATACTTGCTGTAAATTTGTTGAAGTACTACACATTTTTCAATAGATATGTAAATCTAGATTATATTCTGCTGCCACAAAGTAATGATATAACTATCAAGAGAATTACAGTGGGGAAGTGTCGCTGGTCAGCCCTAGCGATTCAAATAATTCATGGAACATCCTGGCGTTAGATGGTGATGATATTGTTGCCGGTAACATCTTGATCACTTTCTTATATCTTAGTTACTTACTGTCCCATTAAACACCTGCAGACTTTGAGACATATGAGTTTCTTTTGTGAATAGTGTGTAGTAGTCCAGTGAATGTTCCTGAAATCAAGTATGGGAAGAAGATTCTCAACACATCTGGTATACTGTTGAATACATTAATTTTAATTCGAGTATAAGATTGCAATATAAAATATGGTTATTATTTGCTATTGTTCCTTGATCACATTTAATTGTTACAAGTTCTGACTATAAAACCAAAAAAAAAGTTATGACTACTTTCATATAATCAACCAATGGCAGGGGCCAAGAAACCTATTGAAGCTATATATGTATCATCTTCTAAGTTTAAGGAGAGCAGGAAATGTGATCCTTTAGTTGTTGTTATTCATGGAGGCCCTCATTCTGTCTCTCCAACAGCCTGGCTTATCTCTCCGCAATTGGAAATAGTCTGCTGATTGTAAATTACAGTTACTGAGCTTCTATGTAAAATTCCCCATCTTTGTTATAGTTCTCAAGATCCTAACTTTTCTTTTATGTATTTGGTGTTCAAATGGAAGGGGTTTGTTAGGATTTGGGGAGGATGCTTTGCAGTCTCTTCCTGGGAAAGTTGGGTCCCAAGTATGTATGCAACCTGCATTTTCATTTATCTTCTTTTTACCTATCCTTCTATCTTTTTCCGAGTCGATCTGAAAACTGCGTGATCCCTAAATTTACCTGCCACAGGACGTGAAAGATGTGCTTACAGCCGTCGATTACGCTATTGCCATGGGATTTGCAGATCCATCAAGAATAACAGTATTAGGTGGTTCTCATGGTGGATTTCTGACCACTCACTTGATTGGCCAGGTACTGCTAAGTCTTCAATCTTTTTTTTCTTCCTAGCATGGCACCGAATCAGAAATTCTCAATTTTTCTTGCTGAAATTTTCAACAGGCGCCGGATAAGTTTGTAGCTGCAGTTGCAAGGAATCCCGTTTGCAATTTAGCATCAATGGTTGGCATTTCAGATATACCCGATTGGTGCTTCTTTGAAGCTTATGGAGACCTGAATCACTTTACAGAAGCACCTTCACCCGAAGATCTTTCTCTTTTTCATCAGATGTCTCCTATATCACATGTCTCAAAGGTCAAGCCACCAAACTTATTCACCTCTTCATTATCATTTCCCATACAGTACTTTTGGTTCTTGAGTACAATAAAGACATTGATAATAGTCTTGTCTTCCACATGTGCAGGTGAAAACTCCTACCTTGTTTCTTTTGGGAACTAAGGATCTCCGTGTTCCCGTGTCAAATGGATTGCAAGTAAGATCCTTTCGGTTTACACTTTCATAAACAAACAAAAAAACTCAATAGCTAAGATATGGTGTTTAATCTGCTCTTCTTGAAACATATAGTACATTAGAGCATTGAAGGAGAAAGGAGTCCAGATTAAAGTTTTAGTTTTCCCCAACGATAACCATCCCCTTGGTAAAAAAAAAACAAAGCTAGTTTTATGTTTATCTGTAACTAAAGCATATTTTTTTCATTACATAGCGTTTTGAAAACACACTTGTGTGTGCAGACCACAGACCAATTTTGAAAGCTTTCTGAACATCGGTTGCTGGTTCAAGAAGTACTGTAAGCTGTGAACCGGCCATGTATCCACATTTCTGGAGAAGTTAAAAGAGATGCAATCTCCTCTCTAGGATTGGAGATTTAAACTACAAAAACTCAACAAGAGCTCATGGGATGTGTAAACACCTGAAGTTACAAGTATGTTTTCTTCATTAAGTGAAACTAAATAAAAAATCACAATATTAATTTTTTTCTCTTCAATGAGTTCGTTGAGCCTTGATGATATTTGTGTAACCAAGTTTGGAGGTTAAATGTGAAAAGTGGAGACAGAATTGCAGTGTCCGATAGCTTTCTGAGGGTTCTTTAAGTGCATATAATAAAATTTTGGGAATATTTAGAATACAAAACATATTAAGAGCTCTTTTCTGAAAATAAAAAGGGAATTGCAACTTTTTCTTTCGGCTTACAAAGTACGAAATTATCAATTTAACCAAAGTGTCGTCTCTTTTCAATCTGACAAAGAACGATTGCGCGCGCAATTACATCCATTCGCAACTCGTCAGAAAAATTCTCGTCGGAACTCAACAGAGAATCACGTTCGCCGGAAAATTAAATACCCCGTCGCTATTAGCAGTGCAAATCTTTTTCCGTTTCTCTCGTGAATAACTAATGCTCGTTCCAGCTGAAAAATGTTGCTGAATCTTCGTTTAGATGGCAGTAGCTTACAAGTTCTCTGTTCCACAAAAACCTTACCGATTTCGCCTCTCGATAAATTCCCATCCGTCAAGAAATTGAAGCAGAATTACATACCAGGAACTCACGACAGTGACAAAGGACCTCAGAGAAGCACCAGAAATGGCGACCGAGGTATTGGTACTGTTGCTCATGAAGTTGTAGCCGGAAAAAACTTACTTTTTGTAAACCCAGGTAATGGCTGCGTCGGAAAATCAGGGATTAGTGATGGGTTTGTAGATAAGAGAGCTGGAAATGCGGGATTTGGTGGGAATGGTCGGGTTGGTAAAGTGCACGCCAAGTGTTCGACGAAACGTCTGAGTTACGGAGGATGTATTCCCGCTATTCTTGAGGCTTTGGATAGAATTGAAGATGTTGAGGATGCGTTGAGTCCGTGGGCGGAGAGGCTTAGCAACAAGGAGAGAACGATTATTTTAAAGGAGCAGATAAGGTGGGAGAGAGCGGTGGTGATTTTCGAGTGGTTTAAGAGTAAGAATTGCTATGAACTGAATGTGATTCACTATAATATTATGCTCCGGATTCTTGGGAAAGCTTGTAAATGGAGGTATGTGCAGAGTTTATGGGATGAAATGATCAGAAAAGGTATCAAGCCGATTAATTCAACGTATGGAACTCTCATTGATGTTTATAGCAAAGGCGGGCTTAAAGTACATGCCCTTTGTTGGCTAGGGAAGATGAGCAAGATCGGGATGCAGCCTGATGAAGTGACGACGGGGATTGTTCTTCAAATGTATAAAAAGGCAAGAGAGTTTCAGAAAGCAGAGGAATTTTTCAAAAAATGGTCGTGTGGCAAATCGTTTGGGATGTTGAACGTGAAAGACGACAAGGTGGATTCACATGTTTGCTTGAGCTCTTATACTTACAACACGATGATTGATATGTATGGTAAGTCCGGTCAGATCAAAGAGGCTTCGGAGACGTTCAAGAAGATGCTAGAAGAAGGGATTGTTCCAACCACAGTGACTTTTAATACCATGATTCATATTTATGGCAATAACGGTCAGCTTGGAGAAGTGACTTCCTTGATGAAAATGATGAAGCTTCAATGTGCACCTGATACAAGAACATATAACATTCTGATTTCACTTCACACGAAGAACAATGATATAGAAAGGGCAGGGGCTTACTTTAAGGAAATGAAAGATGCTGGGCTTAAACCGGATCCTGTAAGTTACCGTACCCTCCTCTATGCGTTCTCGATAAGACATACGGTTGAGGAAGCTGAAGAGCTTATAGCAGAGATGGATGATAATGATGTTGAGATTGATGAGTATACGCAATCCGCTCTCACGAGAATGTATATAGAAGCAGAGATGCTTGAGAAATCATGGTCATGGTTCCAAAGGTTTCATGTTGCGGGTAATATGAGTTCTGAAGGCTATTCAGCCAATATTGATGCCTATGGGGAGCGTGGATATACATCAGAAGCCGAAAGAGTATTTATCTGCTGTCAAGAAGTAAACAAGAGAACAGTTCTTGAGTACAACGTAATGATCAAAGCTTATGGAATTGGTAAAAGCTGTGAAAAGGCTTGTGAATTAGTTGAGACCATGATGAGTAACGGGGTCATCCCGGATAAGTGTACATATAATACTCTCGTCCAGATCCTTGCGAACTCTGACATGCCTCATAAAGCCAGACGCTACCTGGAAAAAATGAGAGAGACGGGATATGTGAGCGACTGCATACCTTTTTGTGCTGTGATATCGAGCTTTGTGAAACTGGGTCAGCTCAATATGGCAGAGGAAGTGTATAAAGAGATGGTTGAGTTCAATATCGAACCCGATGTTATTGTATATGGAGTCTTGATCAATGCTTTTGCGGATACTGGAAACGTTCAACAAGCTATGAGTTATGTAGAAGCGATGAAAGAAGCTGGAATTGCTGGGAACTCTGTTATATACAATTCTCTGATCAAGCTCTACACTAAAGTCGGGTATGTAAATGAAGCTGAAGCAATATACAGAAAGCTTCTTCAATCATGTAAAGAGACACAGTATCCGGATGTATATACATCAAACTGTATGATCAACCTGTACAGCGAAAGATCGATGGTGACAAAAGCGGAAGCGATATTCGAAAGTATGAAACAGAGAAGAGAAGCAAATGAGTTCACATTCGCGATGATGCTATGCATGTACAAGAAGAACGGTAGGTTTGAAGAAGCGACTCAGATCGCGAAACAGATGCGAGAGATGAAGATTCTCACTGATCCGTTGAGTTACAACAGCGTTCTCGGTTTATACGCTTTAGACGGAAGATTCAAAGAAGCTGTTGAGGTTTTCAAAGAGATGGTTTCATCCGGTATTCAACCTGATGACTCAACATTCAAATCACTTGGAACCATACTAATGAAACTCGGGATGTCGAAAATAGCTGTTCGTAAGATCGAAGAAGCGAGGAAAATGGAGAACAAGAGAGGTTTAGATCTATGGATCTCAACTCTCTCATCTCTCGTTGGGATTGAAGATCGCGACGACGAGCTTTAGCGTTTGTAAGTTTTGGTTAGAACTTTAGCTGTGTCTAATGTATATAACAAAACCGTTAAAAAAGGCTAAGAAGCGGGAGATTTGATTTCTTCACGATTATACAAAATTGAACAAGAGAACAAAAAAAAGCAAGAAGAAATAAAAAAACTAAAGGTTCACTTCACACGTCACAGTCTATTTACATGACGTCATTGTGCCATGAGAGAACTATGTCATCAAGCTCAGTAATCAAATCGGACCACCGTGAATCATCTTCTTCACCTTCAACAACTTTCACTTCAACCACCACAACATCCACAGCCAACTCCACAGCCTCCACCACAATCGCTGTTCTTCCTCTACCTAACCCAACTACCTTCGCTTCTCCTTCTTTCTTCATCTTCTTCTTCACTGCATAACCTAATTTTTCACCAACCTCCTTCGCTTTCTCCTCTACTTCAACGGCAGAGACTTTAGCTGTGAATCTCCTCTCCTTCTTCTTCCTACTCTCAAACAACCCAGAGAGATCTAATCCCGACGACAACGAGATCAAATCAAAAGCCGTAATCGAATTAACACTCGATTTCATCTCCGGCTCCGATTCAAAGATGTTCCGATGAAACTCAGAAGTTTCTAGAGATTTTTTAAACCAAGTTGTTTTCATGACGGTTTCAATACTCATCCTCGTTACTGGATTCGGATCTAACATCTGATAGATAATCGATTTAGCTTGTTTCGAAATCCAGCTCGGAAAACGATAATCTCTCCGATGAATCTTCCGATACATCGCTGCAATATTCGAATCATCAAAAGGAACATCTCCGACTAAAAGAACGAATAAGATAACACCACAAGACCACGCATCAGCTTTCGCTCCATCATATCCTCGCCGTGATATAACCTCCGGCGCTGTATAAGCCGGTGTTCCACACGCCGTATGGAGCAATCCGTTTTGAAGATGCTCCGGTAAAGCTGATAAACCAAAGTCAGAGACCTTGAGGTTACCTTGCTCGTCTAAGAGTAGATTCTGCGGCTTCACGTCACGGTGAGCTACGCCGTATTGGTGAGAGAATCGGAGCGCGGAGGCGAGTTGTTGGAAGTAACGACGCGCCGTTGATTCAGGAAGACGACCACGGCGGAGGACTTTTGAGAAAAGTTCACCACCGGAGGCGAGTTCCATGACGAGATAGATCTTAGATTTGGTTGCCATAACTTCATGGATCTTGAGGATGTTAGGATGATGACGGAGACGACACATCGCATCGATCTCTCGGATTATTCTTGGTTCCATGCCAGATTCGATTGTTTTCTTCTTCTCAATCATTTTAATGGCGACGAGCTCATCGGTTTCGATTGAACGAGCTAAATGGACTTTCGCGAAGCTTCCGCTACCGAGTCGGCGACCGAATTCGTATTTTCCGAGGAGAATTTTCGCCGGAGATGACTGTTTTTGCGGCTGAGGAAGAGATTCCATAGCGGCGGAGGAGACTGGTGCCTGAGATTCTTGAGAGATTTCAGGGACGAATTGTTTGGTGAGTTGCACTTTGCTTTTATAGAGAAAAAGATTTAGTATATTCCGAAAATACCCTTGGAAAATTTAGTTCTCATTATAGTAGAAGTAGAATCTCTTTACGTTTGTATACTTACATTATTTTCTATTAATTTTATGTTGAGCAAATTTCGGAAAAAATATTAATTGTATTTCTTTTTTTTGTTTTCTTATCAATATAATAAATAATGTTTCTTTCTACACATTAATAAATTTAAACTACTAAACAATAATAATGTTTATAATAATAAAATAGTCATGCACTGCAAGTCTGCAAAGTTTAGTATCTTTTCTTTTCCTAAAAGCCTAAAACCACTAACAAATAAAATAAATCATGTATTGTATGGAAATTTTAGTCAAAAGTTAGATATAATAACAGCTAATTTTTTGTTAAAAACAGTTGTGAATATGAATTTTTGTTAAACTACCTGCTGATTTTTTGTTAAAAATAGATATATGTATATAAAGTCAATCAACTAAAAGAAATTTATATTTCAGTTTTGCTTTAAATTTATACAAAACTCTTCAAAACAATATTAATGTAAGCAGATACGTCTTTGACGCATGGCAATATAAACATTTGCTTAGATCTCATACTAAATTTCAAAAAGAAAATCCCCTTTAAACAAAAAATATTACAAATTTAGTTTGCTCAGTGTCTAAAACTTTTTTGATACGGACCTGAATATAAAGTAAAATTTCAGTTATAAATTACTATTTTTTTGTTAAATTTTTTTTAATTAATTTTAAATTTAAAACTTTAACCTTTTTGGTTAGTAAAAGAAAAACATATACCTTCAATAAATACTGTTTAGGTAATCTTTCTTTTGTAAAAAAAATAGAAAATCAGCGTATGACACATGAAAGCATGACCAGACCTGCTCTTGGCTCTTGCAAGGGACATCTCCGTTACAATACTTTTAGGAGATCTCGCCGATGGCTCATGCGAGAGGCTCCAAGTTTGACATTTTTAATTCATTTTCTATTTTATGCACGTGAAGTTTTTCGTAACATCTTGCATACTCAAACATTCACCAACCCACAATTTGAAACTTTGATTAGGCGGCTCAATTATTCTATTAAATTATATAGTATTTTCCATTGTAATCATTAGACTTGGAAAAATAAACGTTATATGATTCAATGCTCCAAAAATTGTGATATTTGGCATTTATCAGTTTTACATCTAGAAAACAAAATCACATATCTTGACTTCATAAACTTAAATGAGTCATATTGTGCATGTGTTATTTATTAATTTATAAACTACAGACCTTAAGCGTTTGTTCTATATAATCAAAGTAATAACATAATATTTTCAAAATTGTTTGACAAAAAAAAAAAGCTATGCTTCAATTCATTGATATATATATATACCACGTTTATTACTTTCGTAAATGTTTTAATTCTCTTTTAATGTATATATTACCTGAAAGATATCGAACCAAAATCCAGATATTTTAAAATTTACAGCTATGTAAATTATGCAGTGGCCAAAATGATGTCTAGCGAATATGTTATTTATGTATTCTGTTAAAATCACACTCAACTTTTTCTTTTGTCAAAGCATTACACTCGACTTTATATATATATATATATAT
>VBRH01000797.1:31060-47254 GCA_014578085.1 Cardamine resedifolia | reverse complement strand
ATATATATATATATATAAACAAATACCAAAATAATGTTCATAGAAAGAAATTTCCCAGATCCACCATCATCGAGTGGAAGACGACATGATTTTGACCCCAAAATGAAAACGACACAATGATAAAATAAAAATTATTCGGAAATAACAAACCACCAATTATAGATCTTAGACTCTTAGTGACACAGTAATAATATATTGTATAATTATATATTAGGCTCTACCGGTATGTTTGCCATGTGTTTCGATATATATATATATATATATGTACAATATTTTATTAAAATGCTAAGTACTACTCTAAATGTTAAATAAGAAACTTAAATAGAATAAAGCTGTATATTACTATTAGGAGGTGACGTGCAGTAACTGAGTGTTTTAGATATATATTTTTTTTAAAATTATACTGCTCTAATTTGTTTTCTTCTTTTGTGTACAACGCTCTAATTTGTTTTCTTTTCTCAAAATTCCATAATTAAGTGTTAAGATTCATAGTTACTAAATCATGGATGATATACTAGGAGGTATTGTGCAGTTAGTAGTGATGACTACGAGTGAGATCAAAACATATATACATATATAAATTATAATTTAAGGTATCGACAAATTTTGCAAACTTTTCTTAGTTTCGAGTAGCCGTTAGATAAGAAATATACACACATATAAATATTTAACAGAAAAATATATTTTTACGACTGCCAATGATCTTTAGGCAAGTGCCTTTGCCATTTTTGCTGATGTTTATTTTTTTCTGGTATTTCCTATTTTGTTGATGTTGAGCATGGATGCTCAAGTTCCCCTATAATGGGCCCCGACAATTGGAAATTTACTTGCTTAAACCATGAAAATTCTTAAAATAAATAACTTGCTAGCAAAATAATTTACGAGTAAAAATAATTTACTTATGTAATATCTCAAGTAAATGTTCTGGTATTCATATAACTCATAATTATAAAATCTGAATCTAAATTAAAGCTTGTTGAGTAATTTATTTTAAAAGAAAACTTTATTGTTTCTCCGGAAAAGAAAAAAAAAACATATATACTTGAATTCGATGTATCAAATTTTGAAAGCTACGTTATCATGGAGATGTTGCCTTTCCATCATGCTGTGGGGGATGGATATATCATATATGCCTCCACCACCAATAAGAGTAGTTTTCGTAATAAATTTTTCTCTCTTTTTTTCCCTGATAATTATTATATTCTCTAAACATCGATCGCTACAATCAATTTCATTTGTTTATTAGAGTGTCGTCAAAATAGAAGGTTAGAGTATGACTATGAGTAAACATCGTTATCATGGAAGTTTGGTCTTTGCTTTCTAGTTTCTACGAGAAAGAATACTATAAGCACAATATGTTCTACGAAGGGACCAAATTTTAGTTCCTCTAGATTCTAATAAGCTAACTTGTTGCATTGAAACCAAGTATATGTATTGGTCACCTCCGATTTCTTTTTTTTTAATATCATGTAATATACGAGTTTGAATTCGAATATACATAAAACCAACACTAACGAACTAAAAGTAAAGTGCATTTACACATTTTTTGTTATATTTATCCGTAAAAAATAACATCTATCTACTTAAAATTTCACTTCCTGTTTTTTTTTTCTAACCGTGATTCTTCATTTTCTCATGTACAAAACATACTCAAAATCAAATCACGGTAATGATATATATCATAGTCAAAATTAATCTTTTTACGATTCTTGGCATTTTCTCATAATATTAAGAAGTTAACTATATAATATGAAATTTAAGTAAATTTTATAGACGACTCTTGAGAGATTTGACGCAAGTCATCGTCTAGAAACTTGTAACTCACGGACTTATTGTTGGACCGACAACAAACGAGCTACGTTATTTTGATTAATTAAAAAAAAAACAAATCAGAAACCCAAAGGAAAAAGAAAGAAAAAAAACGCATGGCTCATAGAGAGTCATAGGGCATGAGGAAGGACATAAATTAGAATTTTTGTTGGAAAGATCACCTTTGGTCATTTACAGTTTACTTTTTGATCCCATCATTAAAATTTCACTGAAGAAATAGACGTTAACAAAAATCAATTATGGTCTTCATTAGACTAGACGCTAAGTATTCATTAAACGTTGGACTGGTGTTTAACCATCTACTCCAACAACGTTAATCAAAACAGGACACGTGCATGTGATTGATTAGTCTCATTATACGACTTATTGAATGAGACTTGTTTCAAACTTCTGTTTGGTTACACAACCGCACAAATCAAAGGTCCACTTCTGGTCGACAGGTGCGACGAAGCGGAGCCAAAGGAAGAGAGCATCAATGGACCACACAATGAAGTCTTTACACCCACATATTATAAACTATTTTAAAGTAGAGTATTAGTAGATATTATTATAATTGAAACTATGCAATTATTTTATTGACACGTTACATCAGAAAAGGCTCCACACTTGGACCAATGAAGAGGCGCATTTTGATTAGCAAAATTGGGACCCTCTTCAAATAGCACTACAATTGTCAATTAGTAGAGAATTAGATTTTGTTTCTTCCCCAACTACCCAATTTTGTTGTTTTAAACGAAATATTAAATTCCCACTATTAAGAGGACTTCTCGACCTACTAATACTAGGATTTCTTTAACACAAGAAGAAAAAGACTTCATAATATATACTGATAAGTTTCAATATTACCCTCGAAATTAAAGATATATTGTAATAATATAAAAGATTTATGGTAAAAAGATATACCAATCATCCGAGTAAGAAAAAATAAATTCATAAGTATCGCTAATTCGTACCATATAGTTTATCGTTTATAATTACACATTCATTTTTTACCTCTAGTTTTGTGTCACCAACATACTACTACTCATAATATTGCTTTGAGAATTTTCTACTATAAGAGTAAAAATGTGTAAAAATGTGTATAAGGATAACACTACTCTCTAGATTTATGTGTGTTTAAAGCAACGTCTCTATATTCTTCTATATAACTCCATAATATACGAACGAGAAAGTTCCCGAAACTTCACGAATTTAGTTTAGAAAAATATATGGGAATACACATTCAAATTTTGTAGAAATGCTCTAGTACGCATTGTAGACGTTGTTGGTCACAATTTATGGGGTTAAGTAGGTGTTATGGGTTAAGCAGGTGTTATGTACAAACCAAATCCAAATAAAATATCTAACATGAGAAAACGTCTCCTCGTTTATAAGAAAAGACACATTGATTTTGAAGCAAGAATAAGTAAGAAAAAATCTTAAGGACAAAACTCACTATATAGTTTATTGTTTTCATTAGACAAAACACTGTATATGTATGGCTTAGTCCATGTTATTTTACTTTATACTCATATAGTATATGATAACTAATATTCTAAAAGTGAAAACGTGATTATTTCGATTATTTTATTTCAATTTGAACAGAAACACAAAATATCTCAATTTGTTTGGAAATGGAGATCATATAACATGTAGAATCCATTTGCTCTGTTCAACAATACAGTGTGTTTTTAATACATATCAAATGATTGAAGTTTTACTAATAATAGATTACAGCATATAATTGTAATTAATCAAACCCACACTAATCTAGAGAGTTTTACATGCCCCAGATTCCTCTAGCTGAAGCCACTCTGCTATTCGATCTAGCAGTGAGTTCATACAAAATCCTAGCAAACGAATCAGAATACTTCCCATCTTGAAAAAGCAGCTCAGCGAACGCATTCTCATACCCTAATAGCAATCCTCTGTTCTGAGGCTCAGAGACAAGGTGCTCTAGTATCATTGCAGCTTTCCTGCACACTTCTGGAACCGGATGCGGAGTCTTTATCACTTTCAACAATCTATCAACCGCCCTGTAAAACGATTTATCAAAACGAAATGGAGTGTCATTGGTCGTAATGTGAAAGCGATTTGATTGTATTTCGATAGAGAGGGAGAATAGTTTCTATATACCATCTTTCACTTGCAAGCTTTAATCTGCAATCCATGTTAACATCAACAAGATTGTAGAGTGCCCCAACAGCTGCGGCTTGTGCATCAACGGCTGGTATGCTCAGAAGATCGACTAGCCGCCTGTGTATCTGCAAAGGGGGGTTTGATCCATTGTTGTGTTTTAATTTAGCACTTACAGTAAGTAACCAGAAACCATAAGATGATTATTACGAAAGATGTTGCCAAACCTGTGGAATTAAGGGAGTAATGAAAGGTTCATTGTCCGGATTGATTATTAAACGCCCCAGCAATTCAGCAGCAGCACAATTCCAAGCTTTGACAGAAGAATCCAGAATTCCAACCACAGCTTGAACAGCTTTCTTTTCACTATTTGCAAAAGAGTAATGAATGAATGACTCAAGATTAAGTTGCAGAATGAACCAAGTTAAGATGCATTTTGTTACAACAGGGAGATACAAGTTCTCACTTTATGTCGATGTATGACTGTTTATGCGAGCTGAAAATTCGAAGATCCATCAGATGCGCTATGTTTACGATTGTCTCGAGCGAGTTTGTGACCAGCTCTTCATCCTCTGTTAACAAAAGATTCTGTGAGACCATACTTCCCAATCAAGTATCAAGCACATAAGGAAATATATGGAATGCATTGAAGCCAATTCAACCCAAGAGGAAATAGTAATCTATCAGAGACGAATGTGAGGAGTCATAACACAGTATTTCTCCTTACCGGTCATATGATCATGTATGCACTGGAAAACAGTTTCTAAGCAATGGCGATGCTGAGCCATTACAGTTTCATTATCTGGCATGAAGGAGAAGTTGCGGATAACGTTTGATGCAGCAATGGCGCACATTTGTTTCTCAGCTCTCCCTTCATCATCTAGATTAAATAAACCATCTTCTTCCATCCACCACTGGGATGACTGATGTTTTCCAGTAGTCTTTTTTCCTAATGCTTCAACAGCTGAAGAACCTATACCAGATCTGCTAAGCCAATACATACCTCGCTTAGGTTCCAAATGTAAGCAAAGATAATTTAAAAAGTACATCAAAAGCAGTATCAAAATTGACTCACCCAGGGGGTTGAATAGAAGCTAGAGCATCATACTCACTGCCAAATCCGGTAACTGAAGCATTTGTACCTAAAGATCTGACCCTAGTTCCTCTTGTCAGATCCTTTGGGAGAGCTATGTCACGCCAGTCATCTATCTGAGAAATTTTTAGCATATGTTGGTACAAAGAACAAAGAGGAAAGCACAATCCCACAAAAAAATTCAACCAAAAATACAAAACCATAACAATAGCTTACACACACATAAAGAATAAAATCAACTCACAATTAAGAGAAGGGCATCAAGCAAGCCAGGTATCTTCGCAAGAGGCGTAACATCTTTTCGAATATCCTCTTTTTCTTTGAAGGAAAGCAATGTAAGAGTATTCAATGCCCATGTCACCTCACTCTTCAAACCACACTGAAGCGCAAGGACTATTCTTCTGTTGTTCTGGTCTACAAATTCCAAAGATCCATAGCAAAATAACCAATCAAAATCAGTATCAATTTAACCACACACCACGATATAAAACCATTCCATAGTAAACAAAAAAAACCATACTTGTCTATTGAATGGTAATGCAATATCCAGAATATGGAAAGTAATGAGCTTTAAGCTAGTGGTGCCCGAGACCACAAATCACAGTAGAGTCTATCTTTACAAGATCACACATTCCAAAACTCAGACATATTTGACAGTGTATAGGAAGTGTTAATCAATCTCAACTCAATTTTCAAATTAACAAAAGCTATAGTTTAAAAAACAAAACAAAAAACATATTCACAAGAGCGGCAACTCCACAAGAAGAATACCAATAGAGTGGTCATTGCGAGCTTACCGACGAATGAGTTGTGGACTAGAAGAGAAGGACCGAGTAGAGCTGACGGAGACATCGCATCCGCCGCCGCAGCCGCAGCTGCTGCAGCTGCTGAGTTAGCACTTGTACTACCGAAAGGTCGGCCTCTCTTCGCTGGAGGAGCCGAAGCTCCACCGGAATTACCGCCGGATTTCCCAAGATCCCGTTTTTGCATCTCTCTCTCTAATTTGGGGATGAAGTTAGGGTTCGGAAATTTAACCCGGGGTTTTTAGTCCGGTTAAGAGTCGAGACGATAAATTAAAAAAGGAAAATTGTTTTAAAAAAGGAAAATAAACCCTCTATATAAGTTAGAGGGTTCCGGTTTAATTGAAATTAACGTTCACGTGGATGGTTTTAGACAGACAAACTTGTAGAGGAAATCGCCAAACCCTGCGCCGTCGTTGTTTCACCGCCGAAGAAGCAAGCTCGCACCATTCTTCTTTAAAAGTCTGAGCTCCACCAACGGAATAAGGTGATTTTAGATATCATTTTTGGTGCTCAGTTTGTAAATTCAACTTCGAAATCTTCTGGAATCGAATCAATCCCGATTTGATCTCTCGCACCATTCTTTTTCAAAGAGCATCTCTCTCGTTTTGATCTCTCTTTCATTTTTACGAGAATTTCACAACTCTGTAGGTTCGATTCGCAGTCAGCTCTGAACTAATTCGAATTTTTCAATTATATTTTTGAATTTATATAAGTTTTAGCTAATTCTTGGTCGAATTCGAGAGCTCTCACCAATGTTTTTGCACTTGGATTGGTATTGATGCTTTGTTGAAATTTTCTCTTCTAATCCTATCTCTTATGTAACTAATTATAATCTCATCGACTCTGACTAAGTAATTAGATAGAAGATAGAAGATGATTAAGGTCTCTGGCTTGCTTAAGCCTAGCAATAACGTAAATAGTTATATGTTAATCTTTCATTGAATCTGATTCTTGATCTTATTTGCAGATAGCTGTGTTGTGTAAATTTGAAGAAATGGATGAATCTGATGGTAGAAAAGTTAGGAACATATGTATCTTAGCACATGTAGATCACGGTAAAACAACTCTCGCCGATCACCTGATTGCTTCTTCTGGTGGCGGTGTGCTTCATCCAAGACTAGCTGGGAAGCTTAGGTATATGGACTATCTTGATGAAGAACAAAGGCGTGCAATCACGATGAAGAGCTCTTCGATTTCTTTACGGTATAAGGACTATTCTCTGAACTTGATTGATTCTCCTGGGCATATGGATTTCTGTAGTGAAGTCTCAACAGCTGCTCGGTTAAGTGATGGTGCGTTGGTTTTAGTTGATGCTGTTGAGGGTGTTCATATTCAGACACATGCTGTGTTGCGTCAAGCATGGATTGAGAAGTTGACTCCTTGTTTGGTACTTAATAAGATTGATAGGTTGATTTGTGAGTTGAGGTTGAGCCCTATGGAAGCGTATACCCGTTTGATAAGGATTGTTCATGAGGTTAACGGGATTGTGAGTGCGTATAAGTCAGAGAAGTATTTGTCGGATGTTGACTCTATACTTGCTAATCCTTCGGGTGAGTTGTCTGCTGAGAGTCTTGAGTTGTTGGAGGATGATGAAGAAGTTACTTTTCAGCCTCAGAAGGGTAATGTGGTATTTGTGTGTGCTTTGGACGGATGGGGTTTCGGGATCTCCGAGTTTGCTAATTTCTATGCCGCCAAGCTTGGAGCTAGTGCAACTGCATTGCAAAAATCGTTATGGGGTCCTCGTTATTATATTCCTAAGACTAAGATGATTGTAGGGAAGAAGTCCTTAAGTGTAGGAAGCAAGGCAAAACCAATGTTTGTGCAATTTGTGCTTGAGCCTTTGTGGCAGGTTTACGAGGCTGCACTAGATCCTGGCGGGGATAAAGCCGTTCTTGAGAAAGTCATCAAATCTTTCAATTTGTCTATTCCACCACGGGAACTTCAGAATAAGGATCCAAAAAACGTGCTTCAATCAGTGATGAGCCGCTGGCTTCCTTTGTCTGATGCAGTCTTGTCTATGGCTGTGAAACATCTGCCAGACCCTATTGCAGCACAAGCATATAGAATCCCGCGCTTGGTTCCAGAAAGGAAAATTATTGGTGGTGACGATGTTGATTCAAGTGTCCTTGCAGAAGCAGAGCTTGTTAGAAAATCAATCGAGGCTTGTGATTCAAGCCGTGACGCCCCTTGTGTTGTGTTTGTGTCTAAAATGTTTGCTATTCCCATGAAAATGATTCCTCAAGATGGAAATCACAGGGAGAGGATGAACGGTTTAAATGATGAGGACAGTAAAAGTGAGTCGGATGAGTGTTTCCTTGCATTTGCTAGGATCTTTAGCGGGGTTCTTCGCGTCGGGCAAAGAATCTTTGTGATTACCGCTCTATATGATCCTCTCAAAGGCGAATCTTCTCACAAATACATTCAGGAAGCAGAACTGCATTCGCTATATCTTATGATGGGGCAAGGTTTAACACCAGTAACTGAGGTGAAAGCCGGAAATGTAGTGGCCATAAGAGGGCTGGGACCATATATATCAAAAAGTGCAACACTTTCATCGACTAGAAACTGCTGGCCCTTAGCTAGCATGGAGTTTCAGGTTTCTCCCACTCTTAGAGTGGCGATTGAACCATCGGATCCTGCAGATATGAGTGCTTTGATGAAAGGTCTAAGGCTTCTAAACCGAGCAGATCCATTTTTGGAGATCACGGTATCTGCTAGAGGAGAACACGTGCTTGCTGCTGCTGGAGAAGTTCATCTTGAAAGATGCATTAAAGATTTGAAGGAGAGATTTGCAAAAGTGAACCTTGAAGTCTCTCCGCCTCTTGTATCCTACAGGGAGACCATTGAAGGTGATGGATCTAATCTTTTGGAAAGTTTGAGATCTCTAAGCTTGAATTCTTCGGATTACGTTGAGAAGAGAACTCCAAACGGCAGATGCAGTATCAGAGTACATGTCATGAAACTGCCGCACGCGCTAACCAAGCTGCTTGATGAGAACACTGAATTGCTCGGTGACATAATTGGAGGTAAAGGCAGTCACAGTGTTAAGATATTAGAATCCCAAAAGCCGAGCAGCCTCGAAGAGAATGTGGATCCAATCGAAGAATTAAAGAAACAGCTAATTGAAGCTGGTGTTTCATCAAGTTCTGAAACCGAAAAGGATCGCGAAAAATGTAAAGCTGAATGGGCGAAGTTGATCAAGAGAATTTGGGCGCTTGGTCCAAGAGAAAAAGGTCCAAATATACTATTTGCTCCAGATGGTAAAAGAATCGCCGAGGATGGATCAATGCTAGTAAGAGGCTCTCCTCATGTCTCTCAGAGACTTGGCTTCACAGAAGACTCTACTGAGACACCTCCAGAAGCATCTGAAGCAGCATTGTACAGCGAAGCAAAGACTCTCGAAAGCAGCATCGTCTCGGGTTTTCAGCTAGCGACAGCATCAGGGCCTCTATGCGATGAACCAATGTGGGGATTAGCTTTCACCATTGAGTCTCATCTCGCTCGCGCAGAAGATTTCGAAACAGAGAAACAACCCGAAAACTTTGGAATTTTCACAGGACACGTCATGACAGCTGTCAAAGAAGCCTGTAGAGCCGCCGTGCTTCAGACAAATCCAAGAATCGTAGAAGCAATGTACTTCTGCGAACTGAACACCGCACCAGAATATCTTGGTCCAATGTACGCGGTTCTGAGCAGAAGACGAGCCAGAATTCTCAAGGAAGAAATGCAAGAAGGGTCATCTCTATTCACTGTCCACGCTTACGTGCCAGTGTCAGAAAGCTTCGGTTTTGCGGATGAGCTGAGGAAAGGAACATCTGGTGGTGCGAGTGCTCTGATGATTCTGAGCCATTGGGAAATGCTCGAGGAAGATCCCTTCTTTTTCCCGAAAACAGAAGAAGAGATCGAGGAGTTTGGCGACGGAGCAAGCGTGCTTCCGAACACGGCGAGGAAGCTCATCAATGCCGTACGACGCAGGAAAGGTTTACACGTTGAGGAGAAAGTTGTTCAATACGCCACTAAACAGAGAACCTTGGCTCGTAAAGTTTGAGTTTTTTTTTTCTTTCCCTTTTTGATATATTGGGCTTCGAAATGGGCTTTTTGGTACTCGTGCTCATTTTGGTACATGTTGGAGGAGAAAATTATAAGTGAAGAAAGAGGACAATTTTATAATCTTTTTGAAAATGAATAATGAATCAATTTCCTAGTGAGAATTTTGATTAAAAAAAAAAATATGCTTTTATTGTCCTGTATTCTCAACAAGTTAATGTGTGTATTAAATATTAATATGGACTTTTGACATTTTCAATTTCTGTAGAAGGTTTTCTAATGAATAGCTAGATGATATATTTATATCATATGGTATTGTGGGATTTGAATTTCTTCGAATTGGGCTTTGGTTATATCCGCCTCCCTTGTTAGGGAATTTATAAATAAACAAATAAATAAAACCTATTTTTATAGGTGACCAGAAAAAGACTTGAGAAAACCTATTTTCTTATAGGTGAGCAAAAGAAAAAGAAAAAACGTCTATTTTGATCTTCGAAATGAATAAGAAGTTAAGAACCGAATTAAAGTGCACCTACAACTATAAGATATATCTCTTATTCCTAGTAGAGAATCCTGACTTCATTTTTTTGTAGCTTTTATTATCTCTCAACAATCAATGTGTGTATTAAATAAATTTATTAATACAATATTTCCAATTTCTGTAAATAGGTTTATAATGAATAACCTCTGATTCCCATTAAGAGTGTCATCTCATCACTCTTTCTAGCTGTCAGTGCTTTTGCTTCTACAACAGATAACACATTATTTCACAGATTAGAGAAGTTAATGAAGCTTCTCTTTGGAAATCTACCTTCACTTTTACTTCTTTTTTTTCATTTATTTGTTTAATTTTCCATGATATATTTTCTGTTCATACTAATAATAGTTTGCAAGCTGTCTGATATTTTGGATCTGATAGTGAAGTTTTTGGTTTAAAGATCTGTCTACACAATAAGAAAATCAATTACAAGTCGGAGAAATGTGCCTCCTCAAGCAAACACTACATTGTTTATATGTTTAATACCTTTGGTTTTGGATTTATGTAAATAATTATGTTCTTAACAGATAATAATTCACAAGGTATAATAAATATATATTCATTAGTTGTCTATAGTTATACATAACCCCGACAATGGGGGTGAAGTTCTTTTACTTAGTTTGTACCCAACCCACTAAATATTGTTTTCAAAATAATGATCATATTATTTTCTTGTCTAACTATATACCCCCAAAAACTTGAATTATAAGTTTAATAAGGAAACCTCGAATATTTTAGTTGGGAAAAAAACGACTGTGCAGCGAGTAAATAAAAATCATAAAGAAACATGTACTGTATTATTTATTGGCTTAAAGTAAAAAGTACATAAATGATTTAATGAGCAACATTTTGTCATAATATCTTTAAAATGATGAAAATTGTATTGGTTTAGTAGTTGACCAAAACACTACGATGGTTTCTACATATATTAGATCTAGAATTCAAGCTTTGGAAAATACAAATTGTAGTAGTAGTTTGAAAAGCTCAATTTAGTAGTATTTGAAAACTGCCTATAAGAAGCTTGTAATATTATGGGTTGGATTAATATTTGTTTTCATTAAATGTTGTACGTAATTTATAATTTGTTCAAGTACGTAGTTACTCCAAAGTCCAACCCACAATATTACAACTAACATTAGTTTCAAAATTCCGATTGAACATCACTAACATTAGTTGAAAAATGATCTTTATTAATGTCTTTAATATTAAAAATATGGTATTTATTTTGCTCTCCCAAACATCATTTAGTAATAATATCTGAAACTATATCAGGGGAAAATATAACCGAGGAATATTAAAATGCAGTGCGACCAAATCAGGGTGATCAAATTGAGTAGATATTTTATCTAAATAAATAAATAACAAAACGGATTTTAAGGCAAAAAAAAATGAAAAAAAAAGAGAGGAAGAGACTGAGGAGAGGAATCACATGTTGTCACCTAATATTCCAAGTCTTATGTCAAAGTGGATAAGTCTCTATTCACATCTCCTCCGTGTCTCCTTTCTTTTCCATCTTTTTTCTTTATATCCAATATTCGTTTATAACAAAAAAAAAATCTAATATTGATCACATATACATAATACGAATTTAAATAACTTAAGAATGTATATATATCTTAAACATTAATATGCGATGAATTATCCACTCACAACATCTTATCTCTTCCTAGTCATATATATCTATTCAAGTATCATGTTAAATAACCTATAAGCTTGAAGAAAAGAAAAAAAACTTCATTTGACAAAAATGTGGTTAAAAGAAGACATATTTTCTAAAAGTTAAAAGAGAGATGGTTGAAAAACGGACAAGAGAGTATGTAGTAACTAGTAAGTTTCAATTTCAACATTGAGAAAAGCACTTTCAAAATGTCTAATGATCAATGTTGGCTTATAAAAAGATGCCTCTTTATCCTGTTGTCTCTCCCTATCTCTACATACATATAACCTTATAAAATAAACAAATCATTGTAACGTTCATGTGGGGGTTTTCAAAAATAATCATAATAATAATTGCAACACTAGAACAAGTTGGTTGTGCAATAAGTTTTGAAATACTTAAAATTAATAAACCATTTCTATCTCTTTAGTGTAATCTGTGTAGAAACCTTGATCGTCTCATTAGGCAAAACTCATGAGAAAAAAGCAATTAAAAAAGAAAGATAATCTCCAAAACTATTTAAATGAGTGGGTGGAGAGTCGTTTTCTATAGACCTTTAATCTAACCCATGGTGTATTACTTTCTCTTTTTTATTGGTAACAAAGAGAAACGAAAGTGAAATATTTATAACATTAGATAACAATAAATGATATAGGGATATTTAAATAAAAATAATTTGTTTTCTCTACCCGTGCAAAAATTGTCAAATCCATAAAAGAGTGGATGGTAATAAGAAAAGGAATTAGACCCCACAGCTTGTGAAATTGTTGTAACCGACCCTACCCTATTGTCAAATAATTCGAATATACAATACGTTTGATAAAATGATACATCTATAATAATAGTAACAATAATAATAAATACTATAGTTATGGATGAATTGACTGGTACCCCCACATCAATGATTGTGATGCATATTACATTACATATATGTATCATGTATGTGCTTAAAAGAAAAACATATTTAATCACATATACTTATATTTGGGACACAGTTAGGTCCATGTAACAAGTTGGTTTAGGCTTCGACAGAAATGGAGAAAAAATTATATAGCTTTTGTTTTTTGCTTTAACTGTTTCCAAAAATCAAAATTTTAATTTCCCATTTAAAAGCTCTGACAAGACATGGCAATTAACTAGACTTTATATATAAAAAAGGTGTAGACTTAACAATATCACCAAATAAACTAATTTTTCTATGTATGTATAATTTTAAGTCAAGATACATGTTTCCATGGGCTCCATTGAAAATATAGAAATAAATAAACGTATGTTATTACAATGTCAAATTTTTGTATAATTTTGGGTTGGAAGAGAGCTAAATGTATCAAAACTAATCAACCGTGAAGGGGTGAACAATAATATTCAAAAGTATTTTTACATTTGTATTTTTCTTGTATCGTTCTAGTTTGGTAAATGGTACCCAAACAAACATCACGCAAAAGAATTTAGTTCTGGTTTTGATTGTTCATCTTCTATATTGAAAATTTACTCAAGTTTTTTTAATACATACGTTGTTTATGCATATTATCAGTTTATTCGTTTCTTAATTATTAGCCAAACAAAAGAGAAGGGAAAATGAAGAATCATCATCACCTATTCCACATCAAAACTTCACTTGATTTATGTTAGAAAAGTACAACGGTATATACAAGTACATGAAGAGATAAGATTGAGATCTATACAAAATTAATAGAGTTAAAGAAATTCTTACAAAAATATATTTTGTATATTCTTAATATCGGCTTTCTGCGGTTCGCAAAACTGATCTTGAAATAAAAGCTTTATGAAAACATCAAGTAGTTGGTCTGTATACTAGATATGAGAGATCCGAATGATAAGATTGAGCTTATTCACATATAAAATAATGGTTCGTAATGTGCTTCATGCAAAAATAAAATATCGGACTTACACTAAGATAAATATCGCCAATGCTACCATAATATGTGGATGGGTCTAGAGTTGTATGGTTGTGTAACAAATTTTGAGAAGAAACACGTCACAATCTTCAATATAGTCGTAATTCTTCCACTTAGTTGCTTCTATTGATGCCATGGAATTCGTCGTTTGTGATCATAGTTCGTTTTCTTCTATTTACAATATACATTTTGAATATTGTTATGATTGTGAATGATCTTCAAACTAAGATACTCAACCCATGATCTTAGTTTACTTATGAGAATAAATCTATAAATCAAGAAGCGATGCTACAATATAGTGAAATTCTACATGTAGTTAATGATCAATCATAATATTGGTGATCATTGCTTGTGTAGTTAACCAACCCGTTGGGGCTTGAATTAACGGTAACCACATAATTCTATTGTTACATCACAAGTCTACTTATTAACCTTAACCATACAAACAAATTAAAATAGTGATTTATTAATTTTAGTGGTAAGAAACTTATTAATCCAAGTAATAAGAAGAATTCACCGAGTGACAATTGTATAAAGAGTAATTTAAAAAAAAAAAAAGACAATTGTATAAGAAAGAAATGGAAATTTCTAATTGCGTAAAAAAAGTTAGTGCTAAAGTATTTACTCATTTTTTGTTTTATAATAAAACGTCGGTTGATTGTTTCAATTATAAATCCTTATTATTACTACTGCTGATTATTGATTATTGATTATAGATAGATATTGTATAATATAATAATCCTACATCTATTTTTTTTAACAAAGTAACATCAATTCAACGGAAACATAATTTAATAGTGAAAGCGATAGAATATTTATATCTTGAAAACAAGCCAAAAAAAATTGATTTATTGTGTTACAAAGAGTCAAAATTGTGATTTCTCATTAAAATCCTGTAAAACAATACCTATAACGATCGGCACTGCATGTACAAAATATCTAACACGTTTTACAAGTACGAGCCACTTAAAATCTTCTTTCTTTCCCCTTCAAATTTCCAAATGCAACAAAAAAAATCAATCTCCCAAAGTATATTGATCTCATAGAAACAAAATATCAATCCAAATAACATTGGAATTACAAAGTACTTATTGCCTATCATAAATTGTTGGGAAATCCATCAAGATGACTGAAAACCAACCAAGATTTATGATCTCGGTTTAGTTTGGTTAGTAATTTTGGTCGACTTAGATTTGTAGTTTCGGCCAGTCTCGATAGATCTGGATCGATTCCCCAATATATATAACGAGTAAAAATTTCTATTATCCATAATATTTGGATTTATAAACCCACCAAAGCTTTTCAGACTATAAACCAAAAAAAAATCCACCTAAGCTTTGCAGGATTTAGCGTGTCCAGATTTTAGGAAATATTTAAGTTGTTCAACAAAGCAATGAAATGAGATTAACGAAAGAACCTCATTAAATTAGAACAATTAAGGGGGAAAAAAACTAAAAAAAGAAAAAAGAAAAGCAAAAAAGAGAATATGAAACGGTGTTCAAGAACAGCTCTGGCACTCCACGGCCATCGAGAGCCCACGAGCTTCTCTCTTCTCTCAATGCTCTTGTCATTAAACAAAAATTAAAAACAGATTAGTAAACAAATTCGTAACGCTTTATACTCTCTCCATTTCAAAATGTAAGATGTTTTGGAACAAAATACGATTTTTAAAAAAATTAACTTTTACATCTTAAAAGATAAAATATTATTTTTAGAAAAACAATTAATCAAATTAAAGAAAGTATTAAATTTTATTTAAATATATTGTGTTGACAAAAGTTATTTTGATGATGTACTTTTACAATTAAGGGAATAAAAGTTGCATTGAAATCTGGAAAACATCTTATATTTTAAAAACGGAGGGAATACAATTTAACCATATTGTAAGGTTTTATGAAAAGATGAGAATCTAAAATTAATGATCGTGTCATACTCTTATGTTCCCTTATGTGCTTACATATTTTAAACGATATGGTCTTAAGATTACACAGATTATAAAATTACAATTAAAATTTAATTACCTATCCGTTGCACGGTTTCTCAGGTGTTTTTTGAGTTTCGGAAGTACTAAATTTTAGAGATCAGATTTTATTCGGTAATAGTAACAATGTTTTTGTTTTTATTTTTTCACCGTGGACGGTACTAAGTACAAAGTGGTCACCCCTTGTAAAGAAAAAACAAGAAGGGTCAAA
>VBRH01000797.1:20325-30966 GCA_014578085.1 Cardamine resedifolia | reverse complement strand
AAAAGGAAATATGGTAATGTTATATATATTTTTATATATTTTTCCTCGACTTTTTTTACCTTGGAAATTAAGGAAAATTAGAAAAAAATTAAAAAAAACTTCAAAATTTTTTATTTAGGGCTTTTCCTTAAAGAGTAAAGCCAATCCGGTGACGGCCTTCACTTCTCTCTCCACCGCCACGTCATCATCGCCGACGAGAGAAGAGGAGGAAGAATTATTAACTCCCGGAGATAAAGATTTCTCTTCAAAAACCAGCTCAACCTCTACACAGTCTAACTCCGGCTCCACCGTGGCCGCCGCCGCAGCAGGCGTCTCCGGCTCATCGGCGTTTCCACTTCCAGAAGCTCGTGTGTAAGAAGAGAGCCATTTAGATTGCATATACTCAGCTTTCCTCCAAGGAGGGAAATGCATTCCTTTCTTCTTCAAGCTCTGTTTCGCCGCCTCAGAGATCAAAAACACGATCTGACTTAACCGATCAGATTTTCCGACGAAAATGAACGGTAGAGATTGAAGTAACGCATTGTAACCACTGGTTTGTCTTGCTATATCGAACTCTGATCGGAAATCTACATCGATTATCAACCTTTCTTCTCCGATAATCACATCTATGTACTCATATTCACCTGGAAAAATTAAGCTTTAATTCATCAGTCACACAAAATTCATGAAAACCAAAAAAAAGTAGAAGGAAGGTGGTTGTTACGGTGAAGATCTTTACCGGCGGGGAAAGAACGAGATTTTTCCCATTTTGATTTGCAGATTGAAGAATCATAACCTAAAGATAAGAGTCCTTCGTTGACGATCTTCTTCATATCGTCTTTCCGTTTAACGGATTTGTTCTTATCCACAATCTTCGCCGCGTCGGCTAACAGATTCCTCTCGGCGACGGTTGTGCAAGGGATTAAGCTCTGATTTAAGATCGAGAATTCAAAATTCCGTTTAATCAAAAGAAACGGAGATAGATAACGGTGTTTGTATTGTACCTTGAGATGATCGGAGGCGTCGCACGGAGATCCATAATCAGCAGAACCGCCGAATAGATCTAATTCATCATCGGAGGAGCTATCGTTGTTGCCGTTAAAGCAATTACAACGATTGCGTCCACATTTCGCTTGCTTCTCGTTGTTTTCCTCTATGAAGTTCTGAACCATCTTCGCTAAGCAAACGGAACTAGGCTCGAACTCCGTCACGGCGTTTCCGCATTGAACATCACCGGTGACGACGGCGAATGATTTCTCAGAGGTTGTTGAGTTTCTCAATACGTTTGTGAACGGCCGATCAAATAACCGTTTGAGACGAGATTTGAGCACCGGTTTACCTGATTCCGGTCGAGCTACGGTAGGTGAATCGATATCAATCGGTTGGATCTTCATCGTAAATGGCATCACTAAGGAAGACGAAGATCTAACTTCTCTATCTCTCTTTCTTCACGACTTGCACAGTCCAAGTCAATTCTCGTTCAAAGAAAAGCTTCTCACAGACGACAAAAACGAAACAGAAAAATTCAAATTCTCTTCACAAATTTGATTTCATTTACACTCAGACTCGTCAAAACATCTGCAGATCTCTCTAACGAAAACGATAATAATTTCCAAAATTGGTATCTCAACGGATTTAAAAGAAGAAAGAAACAGAATCTACCAAAACCTCTCAGCTAAAACCAGAAGGAAACTTCTGAAATCAGCGGATCATCTTCACAAAAACGAAGCAAAGAATAATAATACTACTAAGAAAAAAAAAAACAAACGGATCGGAGTTTTTTTTCAGCTCTGACGTTTTTCACGGAAAACATGACGGCGATGGTCGGAAACAGCGTTACTAGAAACGGAAAAAGATTTAATAGCCGGAATATTCATTTTCCCGGCGAGATTCATCGCCGGAGAATTTAAAAGGTAATCGACAAATCTTAGAGAAATTTTTTTATAAGAAAACGTATTTTGTGATAATTGTTTATTTGTTGAGTGTGTGGATGGTGTGGGTAAAGAGAGGTTGGCTTAATCTTTATAAAGGAGCAGAGATCAGAAGCTGAAGAGGCCCATAGGTGAAAGCTGACTAGGCACTGTTAATGCCACGTCGGATGTTACGTGGTTAACTTTTTTTTTTACCGTTTAACCTTAGTTAGTGGGAAGAGATGGTTTTTTAATTTATTTTTAAAATGAGTTTTTTTTTTTTTTTGTCGTTTTCATCTCAGCGTGGTGGTGAATCCTTTTTACGGAGACGTGTCAGTAACTGGTAATACCTAAATTACGTTTTTGTCCTCCACCACTTCCGTGGAATATCGGGCATATCCGGAAATGGATTATTCCTTTTTTTGTTTCGTTTTTTTTAATAGTGGAAACTGACTTTTAACCAATAGTTAAGCAACACGTGTCTTAAGTAAATCTAATACTCCTTGTTCTGGACCGTCGGAAAACAAAAATGTGGTAAAGTTTATGATTAAATTTTAATTTTACATTTTTAATACATCATCGTATGATACGCTTATTTGAGTAATAATATAATGCCAGTAAAATAGGGGAAAACCAAGACTGACCACTAAAGGACAAAAGAAAAAAAGACTGAGAATTTTATTTATTTATTTATTAGTATTATTAAAAGAAAAGGTAAAGTTATGGCAGTAATTATCTGAATGTGAAATGATAACAACATAAGCTATTAAAATTTTTTAAACTTTATCCCATGCTATAATTATGAGACTTTAGCTTTGCTTTATTAACCCACATTAAAATCACAACCATTAATTAAAATTTACTAAAAATCATGCAAAAGACGGGGCCCAAATATTTTGACCGTTTGGTCTATTCATATAAAGAAAAGTAAAAGTTAACAAAAGGAAAAAAAAAATTAAATAGAGTAAAAAGAAAAAGGTGGAATCGAGAATTTAAACAAATGTACGGTTAAAAAAACGAATATAAGAAGATGACTCTTCCTTTGTACGCATGTATGCACTAATCCTAGCTGCTGGTAAATAAGAGGACAACCAAAAATACATTCTGAGATTTGTATAGTGACGACTCATTCGTATATATACAAAATTGTATCACGCATTTAAATTTAAAATAAATAGCATTTACCTATATTTATTTATATTGTATTGTACTGAACATATTATGCTACATGTTTTACTCATTTTACATATTGCAAATGTTTAGCTACAAATAATTGAAACTTATGCAGTTTATGTATTTTTTTCTCTTAATTACAGTACTCTACACATGTATTTTTAGTAAGTGTTGGGAATCCTATTCAGTAGTATTTGTTTTGTTGAATAAATTAAGCAATACTCGATTATTCGTCCGTGTGTGTGTGTTAGTGTTAAAACAGTAATGTTACATTGCTAACAATATACAAATTACTTGGAATTAAAGAAAAAATCATTGATAAAAACGAAAAAAAAAAAGAAGAAGTAGGGATTATTCTGCCCCAAACCAAAAGCTGATGATACTTTCCCTCTACAGCAATCAAGTTATCAAACCCCTTTTTCTATCACTTTATTTCCCCTTTTTTCCCTGTCCGTGACATACATTATATATATATATACTATATAAATAAGTGGACTATGTTCGGATTAAAAAATTAATAAAATAAATAAATAAACTTTATTTTATAAATGTGATAAATAACTTTGAAAAACAAAATAGGTTAACATAGGTTATAAATTAAATAAATTAAATAAATTTTTAAAACAAAATATATTTGATCTACTGCAGTGATTTATTTGGGAAATGATAAAAATATGCATGATAATTTTAGAGCAAACACTAAATTTGTTGTTGAAATCACACTAAATTTGATGTTTTGGTGTCTCAATTGTTTTTTTCATCTTCAACCACAACACCAAATCTCAAACCAAAAATAATATTTTCTATTATTAAATTATTAAATTTAAGATGTCTCTTTATTTTTAATAATTTGATAAATACTAATTACTATTATTATTGTTTAAATTTATATTATTTCCGTAAAAGTTAATTTGTTGTATTTAGATTTTAAGTGTGTTTGGTTTTAATTTGTAATTTTATATTTTCAGTGTTTTAATTGAACTTTATATGTAATTTTAATTTTAATTAATTTATGTAGTAAATTATATATTTTATGAAAATTAAAATTTTATAAAATATTGATGGTTTATTTAATTTTTAATTGGTAAACAACATTTAATTTATATTACTAAATAAAAACACAAATAAAGTAAATATTATTCTTTTAGTGTTTTGTGAACAATGTTGCATACAAAACACCAAAAAAAAAAACAAATTGATGTAAAATATGCAATTCCATTAAAAATTAAAATACACACACAAAATTAATGTTTTGCAGTTCGTTCGCAGTTGTTTTTTTTTTATAGATCATTTTTATGCCAATTTTGAACTAAATGGATCTATCTACAGCTAACAACTTCACAGAATAAAAGTATATACAAAATTACAAATACATGAAAGATTTTCACTTTGGAAATGATTTGTTGATGCAACGGGTAACAAAATCCCAGCATTTATGTGTTTTTAAACACACATCCCCTAGTTTTTTTTTGTTTCTTACCTTTATTATTTCTTAGATTCCCAAATAAATTAAAATTAAGGGGAAACAGTAATACACCTCTGGGACCTGACAACACTAATTATTTCCACTCCCGTTTTACCTTTTTATCCTCTTCCTTTTGGCTTTTTCTTTTTAATTTATTTAAGTCCTTAATCATGATTTTCAGGCAATAAATTATTATTTACTCAACTTTTGGTTTCAAAATCAACCACTTTGTCATGCCTTAACCCAACCACCAGATCGAAATTTTCCCAGATGACGTATTTCTCTGCTACCAATAAAACTAAAATTGTATTTTCTGACTAAAATTGTGAAATACTTAAATACCAAAGTACAAAAATTCAGTATTTTATATTAATATCGCCAAGATGCAGTTTAATTTTATGTGTAATTCTCTGTTTTATTCCTCATTAATACACCAAAATTTTTTATTGATTATTACAATAAAATAATAAAGATAAAAATAGAAATTTATTTTAAAACTGCATTAGAAATCCAAAACTACACTTATAATAAAATAAATTTTAAAATCTAAAACAACATTTAAAATGAAACAGGAAAATATATTAGTTATATTGATTAGTCGGTTTCTGTTCCTAATTCAACTGGTTTGGTATTTCTTTCTAATTCTATAATTTTGGAAAAAGCACAATTGATGCTTCCGCTTTAGAGAACTTCTTTCATGAATTGCAATTATTCTATTTCGAAATCCATCATTAAGTTCCCCTCTAAACATTTGTTTTTCTCTAAAATTATACTAAAGTATTAGTTAGCCAAAAAATGTTCCATTCTAACAACGATAACAGCTCAAGTTATGATTGTGATACGTAATTTCGTATAGTGTCCAATTTATTAAAGATAATTTGATTGTGTGATGTAAATTTTATGATTTTTCAAACTCATCTAACAATATGATTCATGATTCAACGGATTTATTATAAAATGTTAATCTATGAATCATGTATATCTTTCAAGATCATTGGCGGAGAAACATAGCCATATATATTTAAACAGATTTGGAGATTAGCTATTTCCAAGACTCATATATCATCATAATTAACACTTTTAATTTTTCAATGCATTTAGGGAACGTTGTAGTCTTTTGATATTTTTTTCCTTTTGCTTGATAGGCTATGGGAATTTCCAAGTTTAGGCTCTATTTTAAAATGCGGTAGATGGATGTCTATGCTGTGTTTAGGCGCTATACGGTGGTCAGATGCTCACGTTTTATGTTATATGGTGATTTAGGCGATTTTAAATAATTCAGACGCCTAATAGTGTGTAGACGCTCAATTACGCGGATGCTTAGACGAATTTTAGGCAGAATGTTTTTAGTTTTTTCATAAAAAATTGTACAATAATATATTTTCTGCAAAATATTATTTTTAATAAAATTATTTTATATGTTTATTTAATTTTATTCATTTGAAAATAATGGTTAAATACTATATATTTATCCAAATTAACATAATTATAAAATTATATATATATATTTAAATATTTGAAAATAATGGCTAAAAGATATTCGTTCATCTACTTTCTAGCAAATGCCTAGGGCATTTTAGAATTGGCCCTATCTTTGATGAATTTCATGAGTTTGTCCATATTTTTCCATACTATTTATTTACAAACCATAGTAATAGTAATAAGCAGTTTATTTTAGTAGTAGTCGTTTTTAGTTTTTTTTTTTTTACTTTCGCCGATTCATATGGTTTTCACTTTTCAGATATTACTTAATTTAATACAGTGGACTTTATACCATGTCTTGAAATGTAGTTCGCATTTATCATTTATTTATGATTTAATAAATATTTAAATTTATATCTGGAACATTTCAAGACATGTTAATAGAAAAGAAAGTGCACCCTATTTTTCAAGTGGAAAAATATTGATATTAACGGCACTTTTATCTTCACACAAATTAACGAGATATTTTCTCTATTTAAGAAGTTGTGTATCTTGTGGTCCATGATTTTTATTAAATGATAATATGATATATGTATTTTTATCAATTAATAGTGGATATATAGTTGATTACATCTAAAAATAATATAGAGTCTGAAAGGGATATATTTTTGACAATAATATTGAAGGATCACTGCAATGGAGCCTTATGTTTGAATCTAAAATGTCACGACATCTCCATGGTCCAAGATTCCTCACTCCTCAGCCAAAGATCACTGATATTTTTCTTCAAAATGTCACATATTTGTCGAGAATGACCATATAAAGTAATAAAAAATAAATATTATGTAGTTATTTTGACGGAAATTTGCGGAAGATTAAACACATAGGTTTGTGATTTTTAATTACTAGTATAATTTTTTAAATTTAATGTTCATAAAAACAGAACTAAATTGAATATTTTTTTTATCGGGAATACACATTTTCAAAAGGATTAATTAAAAAGAAAACTTCATAGTAAAAACATATTATTGATAGATTCATTTTAGAACTCTAATTATCGTTCTTTAAATTTAATATTATGAAAAATAAAATTATTGGTTCTATAAAACAAAATAAGTAAAGATTTATTTAAAATTTATTATTTATGTTAAATAAAAGAAACAGTAAAATGTAATTTACAGTAAATGCAGCAAGCCATTTTGATTGTAATAAAATAATCTATTATAGTCTTATAGATGTTAATATGATAATAATCTAGGGAATTTCATCAATTTTGATGTGATATTTGACACCAAAAAACCCTCAGCTATGTTTCGCTAATGAAATCTTAATTATGTCTACAAGATAGACATATTTTATACGGTTTGAGTTGTCTTAAGTTTTGTGAAGAAAAAGCCAAATGAATTTTTTTCAATTGTAGCTATAATCAGGTAAATCAGATGGGTATTAAATAACGTAAAAAGTTAAAGTACTGCTCGTCAACAAATATATGAAAATAAGATTTTACAATTTAACAACCCCATTGATATGAATTTAACTAAATCTAAAAGGTGATTCTATAACCCCATTGATTCTATAATTCTTAAAAAAAATTGAAGAAAATCCCAGAAATATCATCTAAATTATTTTGTAACCGGATGAATGATCTTGCTTAATTATTGTGTAGGAATATATAAGAAATTTTTTTCTGCATATTTTAATTTATCATAGTATGTTTTTAATTTAGGGATTAGGCAAAAACAATAACGCGAGAAAGCGAAGGTTAGACAATTCAACACGGTTTATCGTTCACCAATTTGATGTATGTATGTATTTTCGTAATACATATATTTTAACCTTAGACTTATTAACTATCAAAGAGTAGACTTTACAGAATACTGTTGTATTAAACATGTTTGGCCTACTTTGAATGCAAGATATAGATGTAACGTAACTTATGTTAGAGATCGAAGAATACAATAATATATACACATATCAATCAATAATAATAATATTTTCATTTAGTCTTCCTTTTTAACTCGTAGTTTATATTATACTTTTCTCTGTTATCTCTTGTAGTCTTCTATATATATATATATATATGTATTAGTAGGTGAACCGCGCGCATAATTTTGTATTATTGTCTAATTAAAAATCTAAATTTAGTTTGTAAACATTATAATATTTATATAAATATTTGAATTTTAAATATTCATATCTATATATCCACGTCGGATAATTGCATATTTGATTCTTATCTGAGTTGATAACCTTATATTTTGTAAAAATGAATCTTAAAACTAAATATTTTAAGATATCTTAAGGGTATATATATTCAAATATTATAAAATATTAATGTTTTAAACCTCTATGTTTTTTAATATTTCAAGAAAAAATATATCATATGAGATATAACCACTAAGCTCTATAATTTTAATCAACGAATTACAAAAATAACGATCAATCCAAACGTGTTTTCATTTGGTGGTGTCTCATACGTCTCGTCCAAAATGTGTTGTTTCATAAGTTTCTCGTTCGATAACTTAGTGAATAATTAATTACCATTTTTGATCTCCAGTCTATGGAGATATATGATTATCTGTCTCGAACTTTACGTGAAAAAAAACTTTATAACCAACTAATCATTTTTAACTTTAAAATTTATTGATTTAAATTTAATTAAGTTTAAAAATTGATTCTTAGAAAATGAGCTCAATTCAAACATATAGATATTAAACTCCATGATTTTAATCTCAACTAATCGAGTACAAAAATCATTGCTGTTAAGGATGATTTTTCGATTACAAAATAAGTCACAATCATTAGAAAATAAGTCATGTTTTGTTAAATAGTGCATATACATGTATACTGATAAAATTTGTTCGTTTTATAGTATTCAGCTATTTTAGGAGGATTCACACCTTCTCATCTCTAGATACCTTCAATACGATATGAACACATTTTTCTGTAGGGCTATGTGGCTCTCTTACCTTACCATATCTTTCATATATGCATTCATCCGACACTCAAAGTGTATGAATTTTTACCAAGTCCTTATTCCTCTTTTTATTTCTAAACCCACTAACATGATTTAATTATTGATAACATTTTTGAATGGTTGAAATCTAACATCTATTTTTTTCTCTCATTTTTCGTATTTTAGATAAATAATGTGATCTTTTTTCTAACTTGAATATTAGAAAATCTTCAGAAATATTTTCCTAATTTGTTCTCCTGAAGATTTGTCATGAATATATTCTGGTAAACACGTAAAAGACTCAAAGTTGTTATTCTAGCTTAAATTTTTTTTGCAAACATTCTTTCCCCTAAAACCGTTTTATATAGCATGCTCACATTCTGATTTTTAACTATCGTTATATGTAGTTTTGTTTACCTTCTAAACTTTGAATCGTCTCATTCATGATTTGGCCCCGAATAACCATCAATTAATAATTTTATTTTATTAAAATTCAATTTTTTTCTTTAATTTATTTGTAATTTTAATAAATAATTGGACTAAAGTTTTGTCAAATATTTTTTAATCTAAAATGAATTAATGAATATCACAAACACAATAAAATAATGGACCTAATGAATCTTGTGATTTAAAAATAAAAATTATAAAAGTATTAGATGATGTGTCATAGTTTTAAACACTTAAAGTAATGAGGTGGCTTAATGACAAGAACACATATTTTATTATAATGGGTACAAGAAATTTATTTAATAATATTTTAAGGAAATTTTCAAAAAGAATTAAATTTTATTTTTCATCCCTTATTAATATAATTTTTCAAATTTTTAATTGATCAATACATAAGATGAAAGATAAAACTGAAACTATAATCAAACATTTGTCTTGAAAATCTAAAACAACACTTAATATAAAAAAATCAATCCAAAAATGGCACTTATTTTAAACCGGACATAGTAGATTTTAAAACTAAAAATAATATTAATTAGGGTTCTACGTATTTACACAAAATTAAAACTTTTCAGTTTATTTTTGTTCATTAATTTCGTTATTAATGTTTTTAGAATGTATGATCCTTTATTTATTTTTGTACTATAATGTAGGGTAGGATACTCAAACATGATTGTATTTTCTTAAGAAAATAAAAATAAATACTCTTCTAACTATAACATAAAAAGATTGTATTCCATCAATATTCATGTCTTTTATTTTCTTAACAAAAGTTAACCAAATTGTTTTTTTTGGTAATTACCACGCAAACTAATAAAAAATTACTAAAATTTTAATTTAAAATATTAACAGTTTAATGAAAACACAATAATAAAACATTTAAAACTCCAAAATACTATGTAACCAAATGATATGACAAAAAAAAAAAATTCTCGACCTTTCGTTAAACTATTGCCATCATTTAAGAGATTTTGTACCATATCAATTACCAAAAAACAAAAATCAGTTATCAATACATAACTCATCACTCAATCCTATTTTTCATTGATTGTGTGACATCAACACGATCCAAACGCTCTATGAGTAGCTTAAAATTTTACACTCTAATTCATTATTGTATATATTTTAAATCTTTTGATCTTTGACAAACAGATACAATTCTCTTAACCTAATCTACCACTGGATTAAAGAAACTTTGGTATCTAAATTGTTTTTCTGAAAGCCGAAATAACGAGCTCATCATTTAAGATTTTTTTCTGTGTTTGGCGAATCTTTTTTTTTTTTTTTTT
>VBRH01000796.1:31277-41873 GCA_014578085.1 Cardamine resedifolia | reverse complement strand
AAAAAAAACTATTCAGACTGTCTTACATGTATTCAGACTTCATTCCACAATCAAAATTGCAAGTAGCTACAGATTTTAGCATATCAATCTCTCTTTTTAACATGACCCAACACTTTCTCTATCTCTCTTTTTCTTTATCTATCACAAAAGCCTTTTTTTTTTTTTACCTCACAGCAACTTTCTTGAGTCAGTTTGTCTCGCTCTCATCTGTTTCAGGGGTTTCTTCCACAATTTCTCGAGTGTTTAACAAAGGGACTGGACTGTTATCGCGTTCACTAGTCGAGCTACCGCTATTGATCAATTCGTTTTCCATTGGCTTCAGAGAAACTGTATGTAGTGTGTCAGCAGGAGCAATAAGTGAATGCTCTTCTGAATGTTTCGGCTTGTTCAGAGCGTGACAATGAGGACAGTAGTAAGTAATGTACGGGAAGTCCTCTTTCCGAGCAAGTCCTGCATGATGAGAGAGAGATAGGAAATTGTGTAATTAAGTTACTAACGACATTGCATCTCATGAGTGGACAATATGTGAGTGTGAAAGATGAAGACAATGGCTCACTCACCGTTATGCATACGGCAGTTTCCACAGATGAGTGCATATGACTGAGTTGGATCTTCGCCCACAAGGAGAGCTGCAATACGTGAGATCCAGCTACCATCATGTGCAGCATATGCCTGAGAATCATAATGCTCAAATACCATTTGTTGGTTTTGCTCTGCGCCCATCATTCTTTCAGATGTACCAGAATGGTTTGACTCATTATCAGAATGATGGCTTGGAGTGGTCCCAGCACTGTTGCGTCTTGTATTTGGTTGTTTTCGGTTCCTGAGCCCTTGTGAGTGTTTGACTTCCATGTCATTGCTCTTGCCTGTAGAGGGGTTAAGCTGGGATTCATCTCCAACAAATACTTTCAAGCCTGACTCTGCACCCAACTTGGATGCCAGAACAGTTGCAGCAGCAGCCTTTGCAGCTGGGTCAGGGTCATACCTCTGATACACAAATAATAGCTCATGTTAAAAAAAGTTCCAGTTGCAGTAATGAAAAAATCCCACAGTAACAAGCATACATTGAGATACATCCGCATTTCATTTCTCTTTAAAGTTCCTCAACATATTGCAACTTTATGCTAGCAGTACAAGAAGCAGTTACAGAAATCCCTAGTGCAGGTCTTGATGTCAGTTATTCATATTATTTCCAATTAACTCAACTTGGGACACATAGAGCCACTAGTTTGATAGTTACAAATTTAGCACAACTTGAAAATGAGCAACAAAGAGCATAAAAGGATTGGTCTTTATTAAGAGAGAGGAAGCTGAACTATCTAAAGGAGTTCCAATCTAATTCTCGATAGCCGATACCATGCTCTTTACTAAGCATAAATTAAAGGACATCTCCTAATGCAACAAAGTTTAAGGGGAGCATGTACTATGAAATAGAAAGAGAAAAAATCATCTACTCCCACGGAGAAGCTAGAAGTGATATGTATCTCTATCAGATAAATATACACTCTAACATACCAGAACTTGTAAAGTAATCCAAGAAAGAAATAACAGCAGCACACATCGAAACATGACAATGGAAATAATCAGGAATACCAGAAACTCAATAGTATAATCAACAGTACATTTGTGCAGAAACCCAATAGAATCAACAATGCAGTTGTGTGAACTAGCCACACTCACACAAAGACATTTCTTAAACAGACTTGTTTTGTATCTTACCTGAATAAGTTGTTGTGTGGTGTAATAATTGGTCCTCTCTTTTAACTCATTGATTTTTCCCAGCAATTCTGCTTGTAGCTTTTCCAAGGTATTTTGATCTCTGCGGTCACCTAAACAAAACCAATTAACACACAAAGACACAATTAAAACACCAAGCCTACGACAAAAATGCTAACCATTTCACATGAAAACTAGCATAGAAAACACAAGACTCACACATCCTCCAGAAGCCAACGAGTGAAGTATACAAAAGAGAGGCAAGAACAGGTAAAAGAAACATTGGCAAGATCCTGAAACTCCTCAATCTCCAATCCAAATCTTCATTTCTAGTTGTCATAATCGCATAACCAATTGAAATTACCTGTATGCACAAAAAAAGAGAAAAACTTAAAGCAACAAAAGCAAAAATATTTCAATCAGGATGAAGAAGAAGAAGAAGAAGAAGAAGAAGAAGAAGAAGAAGAGAGAGTAACCTCAAAGAAGATAGAGAAAGCAATGAGATTTCTAATAAACTTCCTCCTTGTAATCGATCTACGCTTCATTCTATTCCTAACAGTCGTTTCTTCCTTTGAGATATATTTAAGTCTCTTCTCGAAATCATCACCTCTAACCCTAAAAATCCCATTCCAAATACGCGACAACAAACCCATAGGCTTCTTCTTCTCCTTCTTCTCGCCGGAAGTAACAGAGGCTACAAAGGCGGAATCTTTCTGCTCGCCGCTGCTCTCAACCACCGGTGCTTCATTCTCTTTCTCTCCCACAGCCATTTTTCCAATCCAAACTTTACACTACTACTTGCAAAAATCAAACTCCTTGATGGTAAAGTAACTTCGAATTGTTCCACCAAGAATCTCCCACTTGCCGAATAATTCTCCTGATCTGGGATTTAGTTGGAGAAGGAGACTTGGAATACCGTGAAGAAGGAGGCCAAAAGTCCGATGCTTCGCTCTCTGCCAAAGTTTTCTTCTCCTTCGAGGGAATTGCCAAAACAAGAAAAACCTTTTAATTTATTTATTCAAAAGGCTTGGGATTATTGATTTGGGGTTTATTGGACTCTGTGTTGATTTTTAAGAATTATTTAAAAGTTTTTTTTTTTTTTGATAAAGTGAATTATTAAAATGAAAGTGTTGTGTGAAAAAAAAACAGAAATAAGATAACATATAATTCAATGTTTTTTAATTAAAAAGCTAGACATAGCTTTCAAAAAAAAAAACAAAAATTAACAATCTAGACTTATAAGTGTAAATTTTGGAAGAAATCTTTTGAAACTGTTTTATTAGTAAAATTTTGAAAAATTGCTCAAAGAAAAAATAAACTCTTCAAATAATGTAAAGTTTTTTTGGGTTAAGTTGAAAATCATTTGAAATTTTTTATCTGACGTGGAATTAAATGTTGTAAAAAGTTAACAACTTAACAAGTAGTCTGGCTCTACCGACGCGAGTCAAACGGTCAAATCTTCAGTCCCTTCGTGACGAAGCGTCTCAACTCTCAAGAGTCGTCGCTTAGGCGACCGGACGGAGAAATCTAAGATGGTCCCATATCCAAGATCTTTTTTTTTTCCTACACCGACTTGATTTGTTACGTGTCGTTTTGTGATTGGTTATTCTCTCCAACAATTACTCTCACGTCATATTTCTCTAACTCTTTTTATTATTTACCGTCCTTTAATTTACCCCATAAGACCGTGACCAAAAAAAAATTACCCATTAGCCAACTATCAATCAATATGTGTTTAGCTGGATCCATCCATTTTCGTCCTTCCTAAATTGATAATGATAATGGTATTGTATCATCAATCAATACGTGATTAGTTGCATCCATATATTTCCTTTCCTAAATTAATAAATGTTACGTTTTGTATCATTCATTAATTATTTTCACGCGCATTCTCTTGCCACAATGCCGGAATAAATCATATTTATTTTCAACAATAAAAGATATCGTTTTATATACCCAATGAAATGAAATGAAATGAAATGAAAGCTATACATTGTACCAACAAGAAGTTCTCTACAAGTTCCTTACTTACAATTTTTTTTGTTATCTTCTACTATAAGAATCCTAAAGACCGATCAAGATATCGTAGTAATAGGGACCACCATTTTCTCTATGTATGTACCATAAATTCGTATGAACAAGAAGTTCTCTATTTACCATATAATCCTTTTTCTTATCTTTTTGTGTTCTAAAAGAAGCCTAAAGGCCTATCGAGTATGAACTTCCGTTCGGGTTATGAATCGGTGACAGTGTAGGCAAAGACACCGACCATTCGTACCAAACCTGCCAACCAAATTACGTGTGAAAAATGTTGTTTAGTTTGTATGAAGCAACACATAATTATGTTGTTCAAGTGACTCAGTTTTTTTTTTTTTTTGGCCTTTGTAAAATCGCTACATCTCCAGAAATGAGCTTCTGTTGCAGAGTTAGGGTAAACTTTGACAGGCTTCATCAATGGGAAAAACATTGGAAACCTGCAAACACATTGGAAAATCAGAGTCAACTTCTTTTTTATGTTTGAAAACGCACACAAGAGCTAATAAGATTACCAGCCAAACAGGTTTGGTGTTGCTGTTGTAGGCTCGATGCTAAGACGCACATCTCCATACAGCACAGCTTCGAAATAGCCAGCAAATCCTAGTCACACAAGTCAATTAGATTTTATTTTTTATTTTATTTTGGTGTTATAGAGAGATAGAGAAAGAGAGATGTTACCAAATATAGAATCATACCATGAACCAAAGCAGAACCTATGTCACTTGGTAGATTGAAACGCAGGTTCTTGTACCGTTTGTTGTTGGGCTTTCTTGAGAACTCTGGATGCGTAAATGTGAACACCTTATTTTTGACAACAATTAACAACATTCCTGAGCATCTCAAACACAAGCAATATGAACAACAGTTTTAGCTAACACAAGGGAAGAAAAGAGACTCACAGGTTGAGAAGGAGCAAGTCTGGCTACACTGTGCAGTTTAACAGAATAAGCAGTTGCAAAATGAGAAAGACTGTCGTGAGCCTTAACCTGCAAGATAGTTGACAAAACCGTAAGTTGATAGGTAATTTATAGTTTACAAGCAGTAATTAGAAGAAATCTTACGGTATTGTAAAGTTTTGAAGTTGTAATTGGCTGTATGAAACTTGTATACCTGAAAGGAAACACAAGATTTTATCACTTTCTCTTACATATTTTAGCAGGACAAGAGTTTTTTTCTGAGAATATACATACGAGGATGGTATCGAAATCCCGTCTAGCTTCAGAAACCTTTGGGCTCCATCAAGGCACTCAGGAGAGAGTTCATTATCTCCAAAAGAACCCAGCAATTCACTTACCTACAGAGAGAGGAGGTGCCAAACGAGAATGATTCAATCAAATGTATACCTTAAAAGTAGACACCAAAACCTTAATAATTACTGACCAATATATCAGCTTTCTCAGGAGCATTCCAGAACGCATGTCACAAGATATTATGGTAACAATGCCTTCCCATCCTCTCTTCTTAACCATATACTGTCAGAAGGAAAGCACCGTCATAAGAAGGACTGAAACTGTGGTAGTTTCAGAAATGAACCACAGTAGATTGACGACTCACATGGAGTGTAAGTACAGCATAAGGATTCTTTTCCACGGCATAAACTTTCAACTTTCGACCAGTTTCTTCAGCAGCCTGGAAAAGGAGAGTAAAATGTATAAATGAATTTCAAGGTCCCCTTATGATCAGCCCGGTGTTGCATCAGAACTCACCTGCAATGATGCTATCACAAGGGCTCCTCTTCCTGCTCCCACAACCATCAGGACCTAAAATCCACAATTTAGTACTATCAGAGTAATTCATCCGTGAAGTGATAAAACAGAAAAAATTAACCAGAGACTTACAGTAGTTAACTCAGATGCTTTCTCATTAGGGACCCTTTCCATGAAGGCTTTAGCAATCGCCCTTTGATATTAGCAAAACAAAGATTGCTAAAAGTTAAGACACAGATGAATAATGGTATGAAATAAGATTGTTCAACATTACTCATCCATTAGTCTTTCAACTATTTCCCTTCTGATGATCAAGAGACATGATAACATTAAGGATGTTGTCGAATAAACACTAGCAAAGGAAACGTACTTGGGTATATTTAACAGAGTCTCTCTCAATCATCTCATAGCTGTGGGTTTCTAAATTGTCCTTCAGTGGCTGTATGTATAAAAAAAGAGGGAAAATGATATATAAGAACATATGGATACTAGTTTATAAATACAAAGTTAAACGACTCATGAAGAAGAGCAAACCTGCAAGGGTGTGTGCAAACAATCTCTGTTGATAACCTCTCTGAGTGCTTGTGCTGAAAGTGGTTCCATCATGCAGAACAGATTACTAAGATAGTCCAAATACGGCTTATGGGTGTGTGTCTGCATACCTGAGGGCTGAAATGAATAAAAGTTATTCAAAAGTATACTACAGGAAACAGTCACAAAGGATAATAGGTGATAAGGAATAGAGAAAATTGACCCTCAGTGATATTAACAGAGTCCCTTTGAAGATTACACAAAGGTTTTCCAGATACTATAGCCTGCATAAGCAAGATTGATGATTATGAATTTAAGGACAACTGAAATGAAAACCAAAAGAGTAACTTTTATCTTTAAAAAAACGATACATAAATCTGAATTAAATATTTTGTACATCACATATAATATTTACCAGTACATCATGATGAAAAAATCGTGTTATTAGCTCCCGGTGATTCTTTGACAAGCAAGGAGAACGCTGAGTAGTTGGTATGAAACACTGTAAATGGAATTAGAAGTATATTTATGAATCAGATTATTGATAACTTCAATGCCTAATGATGCAGAACTCTTTTTTTGCTATATCTGCTATTACCTCAGTGCTTATTATGGCTGCTTTCACTGACTCTCCAAACCATCGCCCTATTGCATTTTCAGATGGCAGCATACTCCTAGAGAAAGGAAAAAATATCATTTCTGCTAAAAGAAAGAAGAGAAACATTGAATCAAGAGTTTTCTCTAGACTCACTGAACATCAAGAGCAACAAACAGATTACTGTCATGGTCACAAAGAAGACGAAACGAGTTCCATAACTCCCAGGAATCTTTCTGCATATGTAGATTAAAGAAATTCACTTATCTTTAAGGATATAAAAGGCTAAAAATAGCAGCATCAAAAATGATGCTAAATCTCTAAGAATCTAAAAGAGCATTAAAAAGAAAGTAATCTTACTTCTGAATCAGAATCCATTAGCGGAATCCTAAGCCAAATCTTCATAGCAGAATCAGATTGAAGTAAGAATAAAGTATTAGAGCTTGATTAAAGAGGTTCTTTTAAAGCACCTCCATTTCTTGACCAGAGATCCAAAAAAAAAGAAATAAGCACCTCCATTTCAGTGTCCCCCTGTAAGATCTGGTTCACACATCTAGCATAATTGGCGCATGAAGTCCTTTTAAGAGTAGGAAGAAGACATGACTGAAACATCCATAACACCACAAAAACCATTAACAAAGACTCAATCTTTCCCCCTCTATTAACACTTTAAAATCCATCAAGAGTCATTCATAAACACACCCGTAACGAGAGATGCTTCAGTGTGGTTTCTGAATCCATACGAAAGATCTCATCTTCAGAATCCAAATCAATCCACGAACTAATTTTACCTAAAGAATGAAATTAACCAGCGATTTGATCCCCAATTTGTTATTTCTTAAACAAAGAAAAAAATACCGCAAGAAAGCAAAAAAGACTCATACCAGTTACGCGATATTTCCATTCTAAAGGAGCAAGAACTAAGTCAGAGCCAGCGAATGGAAGAACATGAGTCTGTAAACTAGGCCTATGCGAAGGATTCATCTAAAAGAAGAAGGAAACGCCATTAATGTACAAGAATACGAGAATCTAGACTGAAGAAAAGAGTAAGAGAAATGCAAACCAATGGAGCGAGAACAAAGTCGAAGCGGCCATGGTCGGTGTTGAAAGAAAGAAGAGAAGGAACATCGTCGGAGAAATCAGTTTCCACGCCGCAGAACTTGGAATCGCTCTTCTCCCATCCTTCTCTTTTTCGAACGGCATTTTCTCACAGTTATCTCTTCTCCTCTCTGGAGCAAATCGGAAAAAATGGAGCTTTTGTTGATGATCAACGACGAAGCTCAAAGGTTTTTGAAGGGTTTAATTTTGCAATTTTACGGTTAAGCATCGATGCCGTTACTTATAGTTGGTGTTTTGGTCTACCGTGAACCGGTTCAATCGAATTGAACCGATGTAACCGAGTTTAATCGACCGTTACAACAAACTTGAGCTCATTAACAACGTATAACTAACTAATTACTCCTTGAGCATGAAAATTATGGAGTAGAGGATGTGAATCGTGATAACGGGTTCAAGTTGTATTAAAAAAATATATGTTGCATTTGTGTTTAGATATATTTGATTGTGTATCAGTATATATATCGAATTGGATTTGATTTTTTTTTTTCTTTTTAGGTGGGATTATCTGCACTTGGTTAATCTTTTGAGTAGTACTTTACTACTTTATATATATAAACTTTACTACTTTTAAGTTGGCAAATTTTTTAAAGAAAATAAAAGTAAATTTCATAACAACATCTAAAAATGAGTAAAAATGTTACGAGTTTTCCAGCATTTTATAAAACCTCAACCCAAAAAAAAATAAAGAAGACCACAATTGCATCATACATTTAAAGAGGAGCAGACAAAACCGATTACTCAATCGAAAATCAAACTAATGTAGATCAATAAATTAAAAAATTCAAATGCACAACGCTTATCTCTCTCAAAATGAATTTCAGTTTGGAAAAATAATTATCAGCTACACGAATTATAAATCACGACATATCTACACATGCAAACTAATTTAATGTTCTCATAACTACACAAACTATTAACTTCACATAGTGACATGCACGAAGTATTATGTGTCATGTGTACAACTACATCAAATACTATTGATATCACATAGTTAATATGCACGAAGTATCAAAAATCATGTACAGAACACCATAATCATTTTTAAGTATTTTAATTTAAAAATCATAATATTCGGATCATTAATAGAATAATTGGTCAAAATATCAACAAAGATAAATTTTATTTAAACAATTTGTGCATTATTTTAGAAATCACATAAATATGTTCTAAAATATTTATAAAAATCAATTTGAAATTTTAATATAAAATTTTATTTTAAAATTTATTAATTTTTATCTAGTATAGTAGTAGATACATATTTGATATCCTAGAATTTTGGGATACCAAATTATATTCGTTAGATCCGACAAAATAATTATTCGGATATATCCAAAATAGCTTAAAATTAAAATAGTAATATAAATTTTATATTTCCTTTACGTCTCCCTAGAAAATGCTTATAAGACGTATTATCAAAACTAAAATAAAATTTCTATTATAATTTTAATTTTTATCTATTTTAGACAAATTCGGGTAATTATATATTTTTTGGATTAATTATATATTTTTTGGATTTGATGGACCTAATTTGGTTACATGAAATTCTAGGATATTAAATCTATGTGCACTCTTACACTAGAGAAAAAATAAAATAGTAATATAAATTTTATTTAAAAAATATATAAGAAAAGTTAATATAAAATATTTTAAGTTGATTTTTAAAAACATTTTAGAAGATATTTATTATGTGATTTCTAAAATAATACACAAAATTTTAAAAAGGAAATTTATTTTTGTTGATATTTTGACCAATTATTTTATTCGGATTTGATGACCCGAATATTATTATTTAAATTAAAATATTGAAAAATGATTATAGTGTTACGTACATGATTTTTGATACTTTGTGCATGTCAACTATGTGATATCAGTATTTGGTGTAGTTTTGCACATGATACATAATTCTTCGTGCATGTCACTATGCGAAATCAATAGTTCATATAGTTATGAGACCATTAAATTAGTTTGCATGTGTAGTTATATCGTGTTATATAGTATGAAGATAAATGCAAACGACCTTCAGATCCTAACTAATAGGACCTTAAGGGAATTTAAAAACTATCTAGATGCAATGGAAGTGAAACTGGTGGAAGACCTGTGTGGTGAGAGGTCACGCGTGTGTAAAGTGGTCCCAAGGAAATCTTATCGGTTTGTCTTTGTACCACTCTTGGCGCCAACTCTCCCATTCACTACACGACGAGAGTTGCTTTTAATTTGTACGGTTTGGGCGTTGATTGATTCAATCATTGGATTGAATCTTATTCTCTCCGTTGAAGCGCACGTTGTTCTGCTTAGTGACGTGTTATCTCACGGGATACACTTCGCTTGACTCGTGATCACGTTTCAATCACCGTTTGGTGACGGGAAGGATATACATGTTTTAAAACCCGTACCTTGCATTCATTCCCTCATTTCGCATAAAAGACCGAAGTTGACATCTAGCAAGACCTGTTCTTGTTACTAGTCATCTTTTGTCGATAAATTTTAATTCGCATCTTTGTATTTAATTCTTCTTTTCGCATAAAAGTCCGGAGATGACATCTAGCAAGGCTTGTTCTTGTTACTAGTCTTCGCTGGTCGATAGTTTTTATTCGCCTTTACAGTTCCACGGTTGTGTTTTGTGGTTGTCTTGAAATAGGTACTATCATCATCGGCATAGTCACGCACCGACAGTCACCTTACTGCTCGTACCGCCACACCGATGGCCGAGCCACAACCAGCACCCGGTATAGAAACCGTGTTGGCCGCGATCCAAGCACAACTCCAACAGCTTGGTGAGCGGATGACACGGATTGAAATACCCGCAGCTCCTCACTTAGCGCCTCATTTCCAAGAAGGTGCTCACAGACCGGACCCTCGGTATGTTCCGGATATAGATCCTTTTGCCGACGA
>VBRH01000796.1:17557-27767 GCA_014578085.1 Cardamine resedifolia | reverse complement strand
TTTTTTTTTCGAATTCCTTGTTTTATTTGTGCTATTTTACGCCCTGTTCTCCGCTCGGAGAAGTAATTTACAATTTTCTTCGTCGTCTCTCTCGTTTATGTGAATTTCACTCAACGGATTTGGTATACTGGTGCCTAGGTTTTGATTGTTAGATGGAAAACGATTATCGATGATAGTATAGTAGCTGATTTGTAACCTTGTTACGAAATAATGCTCTTGTATAAGGCTATGTTCCGTGCAAAAGATTTTTGTAAGATATATCCAGGAGGAGTTACAGATTTTTATAGGCCTATGTATGTGTAATCATTTTGTTTGGACTGGTTTCATCTTGTTGCATTGCTATACATCTGATCCATGAGAGCAGATAGTGCAGATTGATCTTTGATTTTGTGTGGTTTTCGTGTTTACTGATGAATCAGTTTGTTTCAGGAGTACATTACGATGCTTGTTTGTAATGGAAAGAGTCAGAGGCAGGCAAGAGAAAACTTGGAGGCATTTCTTGGGGAGCAATCTTGGGAATTTGTTGCCTGGTTTTGCTATTTGCATCCATCTCCTTTTTTGTTAGCTTGATACATTAGGTTGCTGAAAAGGTATACAGTGATTAACATACGATTTCAATATGTTTTTTCTTTCTTTTCAGCTTATGGAAGCTTCTTATCAAGTACTTCTCTCAAGGGAAACAAGAAATTTCTGCTTCTGAACCTAAGACTGCTGTTGACTCTGGTCCTCATGATATAGAACAAGATTTAAGCTCCAGAAGACATGATGATTATGACCAGAAAGCTACCGATGCTACTAATTCGATGAATGTAAGACTAAAACATCTATTTCTTTGCTGCACCAGTTTCTTGGTCATGTTCTTAATGTGAATGGCTTTGCAGGAAATGTTGATATCAGTTACTGCTCCCATAGAAGACATTGAGGCTCCTGTATCACCAAAAGTTGAAAACATGAAAATGTTACGACAAGAGCTCATTGATAGCCCTTATAGAAGGGCACAACTAAAAGAGAAAGAAGATTGGAACTCGTCTGGTTACTCTACAAAAATACTGCGCTCTGCGATCATTTCAGCCATTAAGCAACCATGTGGTAGGAATCCTGATAAATATGAAAAGGTTGGAAGGTTAATTTCTTATTCTGAGGTTGGTTTTCAATTGTTTATGCAATTTCCCATCTCTAACTTGACCCTTGCATATATTCAAAGCAGTCTATGGATGAAAGGAGGAGAACCTTACAGAAGCGCTTATGCTGGCCAGAAAGAGAAATGGGTTCTCAATCTGTCTCTTCAGGTACTATCTTCCTTCTTGACAAGTTATGATCTTCTGACAGTATGACGTATGACATTTTCGCATTCATAAAAACAACATTTCAGGAGGAGCTGTGTCTGCAAGATCCCATGATGCAGCTTCGCACCAAGAAATGAGGCCTCGTCTTAGTGTTTGGGATCGTTTGGAGCAACCAGAGTCTATTGTTCTTGACATAGAATACCCTCCATTACCTAAGTTTCGTATTCAGGCTCATGAAAACAAAGTGTTTAAGCAGCATGGACCAGCATTTCCTGCAGCGTATTATAGTGAACAACATAGCAAGACATTTCATAGAGAAGTTCCTACAGTTGTTTACAGACACAGAGTTTTCCAATCCCATAAAGCTAGGCAACCCAAGACTGGAACTATTACATCCATTGAACCTCATATCGCCTATAACCTCAGCAGAAAGAGGCGTTATGGCATGATCGACCCCAATTCAGGAGAGTTTAGCATTGGTCTCCAGTATAAGCAAGCTAAACAGGATGTTGAAAAGCCAAGCCTGCTCTCCTCTCAGTCCACAAAGCCAGATATATTTTCAGTACGTTATCTAATAGTTATTCTTTATTCTTGTCATTCATTTGAATCTAGATTCCTCATATCTCAAATGATGATGTCCTTTCTTTCATCAGGAAATACAGAACGTGAAAGAAAAGCTGCAACAATTAGAACTCCGAATTAAACAATCAAAGCTGTTGAAGAAGCAGAAAGTTGAAGAACTCAAACTCTCACCACAATCTGGTTTGGAAACTCTGCGTTTTGGCTTAAGTCATTTCCGCTTGATTACTTCCCTGACTGTCGTGCTGCCTCGTTGCATCTGATAAATTCTTCTGTGCAGGCGAATTGCATTATCAACAAGATCTCTCAGAATCTAGAACCGTACATGTTACCAACGTAATCCTACATGGTTCCCTCTCATCTTTTCTTTGTATATTTATCTATTTCCTTAATCCTACTGTGTTAGAATCTTTACCCTAGTCCCTACTCTTTATACACATGATTCTTAGATTGTGAAATTACCCGATTCTCTCGAATGCATCTAAATTCTAACTTTATATCTTTCACTAAAAAAACTAAAAGTATCTGGAACTTATCAGGTACACTATGCAGCAAAGAAAGAAGCTATATCAATGTTGTTCAGCAAGTGTGGAGCTGTCACTAACGTTACTGTTGTAACTGATCCAGTAACTCTTCATCCAAAGGGGTAAAATCCTCTCTTCCTATTAACCTCTTGCTTCCTTGCAAGAGAATTTACGTAGACTCATTTTTTTCTTCGTCCTTATTGCAAATAAATATCGTCCCTTCTCCAGAGCTGCTTTTGTGACTTTTGCTACAAAGGAGTCAGTTAACAAAGCAATAGCTCTGAGCGGCACAATGTTCTATTCAAGACCAATCAAGGTCCAATTCAATTCTTCTTTGTCTCTAACCATACTACTTGTTTCCGTCGCAACTGATTAATCATCAAACTTATCTATTTTCTAACGTTCTAGGTTTGGAGGCACTTGAAGCTTCAGGATGTAATGTCAGCACAACAGATAGAGAGCTAATGGAAGATAAACCAAAACGAACTGTTTCGTAATACACCTAGTAAAAAGTAAAAACATATCCTTAACGACGTCGTTGTGCAGCTTAAATGAAATCATACTATAGGAAACTAGTCAATGTGTTGTTTACTGATGTCACAATCGATTTAGCTCATTTAATACTTTCCATTTATGTTTCATGTGACACAAGTGTGTCTATTTCCGGTACTCTCTCACTAATTTTGGTAAAGGTCAAAATACAAAACAGAGAGAAGAGCTAACAATGAAGAGAAGTGAAGAATTGCCAATAAGCAAACACTTGTAGGGGACAGAGTTCCCACATTCGATTTCTTCTTAATTAACACAAAAATAGAAATAAAAACTACAACATCAGTGACTCTAATAAAATGGTGGTGGTGGTGGTTACTTACTTCTCCTATCTTGAGAACATAAAGTACATACGGATTTTAATAGATACACAAGCACACACGGACACATAATAATGACACACAAACTTATATCTAAGGCTTTTTTTTTTCTTACTTATATCTTCTTCTTTCTCTTTGTTATTTTTTTCTTGGGGGTTTTACTTAGTCGATCGTCATCGGCTGGCTCATGCAACATCTGAAACGGGCTTTTCTAGCTGTATTCATTATCTCTGTTTCTGCATCTTCAAGCAGCTTCACAACCTCCACAAAGCATGGGCGGACTTCTGGATTACCATCCCAACATCGAGTCATGATATCACTCAGCACCGGAAGACAATCGCTTGGGACTGTTGGACGGACTCCTCGGTTTACAACCGCAAAAGCTGCCTGCACGGCTGTCATGTTCTGGAAAGGTAACTGTCCTGTGATTAACTCCCACAGAACGATCCCGAAACTGTACACATCAACCTTGTGATTGTAGGCTCTATGCTGTATCATCTCTCTGCATCAACAGAAACATAATCTTATATTAAACATGCAGAGGTAAAGAATGATGAAACGGGTTAAACAAATAAAAAATCCATTTGGAAACTTACGGAGCCATCCATCTGTAAGTTCCGGTTTCTGGTGTCATTCCTTCAGTTTGAATTTCGATTCTTGCAACACCAAAATCTGCAATCTTGATCGACTTATCCGCTGAGATGAGAAGGTTGTCTGACTTGAGATCTCTGTGTATGAAGTTACGTCCATGGACATAAGCCATACCCCTAGCAACATCCAAAGCCTGCTTAACAGCTAACTTCAAAGGCACAGCTCGGTTCTGTCTCTTAGTCAAAAACTGCCTCACAGAACCGCCCTTAGCATATTCAGTCACTATACACCACACCATGGGCTTGCGACATGCACCAATGAACCTCACAATGTTTGGATGCTTCAGATTCGCAAGCATAGACACCTCTGCCTGAAACTGTTGTTCCATGAACTGCGCCTTTTCTGGGCTGTTCTCTGGCCTCTCAAGTATCTTGATCGCTACATCCTCCCCCATGTAAATCCCTTTGTATAACTTACCAAAAGCACCTTGAGCAAAGGCAGGACCCATGTAGAGGTTCCTCAGATCAATCGTCCACTCTTCATAGTTCGCCAGCCCTTCAGTTGGATACCTGCTATCCATCAGAGCATGAGCTAAGGCATCATCATTTAATGCATGGGTAACTCTTCCCGGGCGAAACACGCTTTGGCCAACCGAGAGTGAGTAGGCATGGCGCATGGGCTTCAAACCAGGGTGGTCAATAAGAGCATCGCTGGAGCCAACGCTACTGTTATCCACAGACATTGAGACAGATCCTCCAGCGTTACTCGTCTGCATACTGTCCATAGAAATGTTTGAACCTTCATTAAGTTTTTGATAAAACTCAGACGTAAAAGTTTGAGCATAGTAATTGTTTTCATTGTTGTGATGATTCCCAACAGCAAGCATGTTGAACTTTCCTCCCTCGAGCATCTTTCCAAATCTCGGCTTTATATCTTACAATTCTACAGCAAAACTGGAAAGGGCACACAATAAAATCGTCAAAACTAAAGATAACACAAACACAAGCTATAAATCACCTAAAGCAAAGAGATAAAATAACATTTTGTCTACTCAAAACTGAAAGCAAATGTCTCAATACATTCACAGAACTAGTCATCAGCAAAATGTTCTTACTATCATCAAGATGAACAAGAAAGCAACAACCCTGAAACAAAACAACAGCTTTAGCTCTCAAAGACTTGATAATCTACACCATGCAAGCCCTAAATTGAGACAGACGAGCTAGTCAAAACGAACACTGGGTTATTAACTCTTTACCATATTAGATTCAAAATTTGATTTCTTCAAGAAATTGGCAGAAACCAAAGCCATTACTGAAAAACCAAAGTTGAAAACTTTAAACTCCTAATAGAATTAAAGCTACAGATCATGACTCTGAACCAAAACCCAGAAGAAGGAAAAAAACACAGATCCGATGAATCAAGTACAGTGGAAGAACAAATTAGGGTTTACCTAAAGCTACTAAGCTCAATAAAACAGTCAATAGACGAAATGAACACATTAAAGACGCTTCCTTCTCACGCGATAAGTAAAAGGATCAAAGAGAAGAAACTGAAGAAGATAGTGATAAATAAACAAACCCTAGCTCTTCAATTCGCAAAGCCACCCAAAAGTTTAACCTCTAAATTAAAATCAAATCAAGAGGTTGAAATCAGAAACCTAAGAAAAGGACGATGAAGGAAGAAGGTGAAGAAGAAGAAGAAGAAGAAGAAGGAGAAGAAGAAGAGTCTCAGTCTTCGTTTCCCATTTACTTTCTCAGCTTTGGTGTTTTTTTTTTTTCTTACTTATTTTGTTTATTCAAGTTTGATCCGTCTATTTATTGGCAAATTCTTCTTCTCAGCAAACTCTCAGTTTTGGAGAGTTTAGAACACGCGCTTTACATAAAGACACGTGTTCAATCTTCATTCGTTCTCACAGCTCGGCGTATGAGGCGGCGCGTTGCCGCTTTAAAGCTACGGTTACTGTAAACAGTACTCTTTTTTTTCTCTCCTTTTATTCACGCTTCTTCTCATCCTTGACACAATTTGCTTAACACAGCTACTTTTTTCCGTATTAGAATAGCCGTTTGCTACTTTTTTCCCATCTAAATGATATTTTTCTTCCTCGAAAACATCCATTTGTTTGTTTCTTATATAAAAAAAAGAAGCTTTAAACAAATTAGCAAATTATAAAACTTTAAATTAAAAGACTATTTGTTTTAGATGGTATATTGTAGACGATCTTCTTATGTTCTATACAGTTTTAGATTGTAGTATCCCATCATGGTTGAATTTGTTTTTGGTTCCTAAGTGTAATCTGTAAAAACAGAATCTTTAGTTAAAAAAAAATGTGAAGAAGACTATTTTTTTTTTACCTTTAAAGAAAACTATTTTCTTTTTCTATATTGGAACTTAAAATTAAATATGTCGAGATGAGTGATTTTTTCGAGCGTTAAAAAAAATACGATTAGATTTATTTTAAATTTATGGTACGGACGTATACGTTGGAGATGATTTTGTTTCCTTAAAACTAGCGATTCGTTCGTTTTAAAAATAAACGACAAAAAATTTAAAAATATATACTTACACATTGTCCTTTAAAAATTGTTTTGGTTCCTTAAACCTAGCGATTCGTTCATAAGAAACAACACATATGAACATTTTCACCATGCGGTTTTCTTTGCATTAAGTGTTTATTTTTTTATTTTTTTATCGTTTGTTTTCTAGCGGTTGTGTCTAAATATCGAGTAATAAAATTTAGATAGAATATATCTTGCAATCAAATTTTGGGCAATGCAATTCACTATCGAAATTTGGTTATGAGCATAAGAAGGAAGATTATTTGGGTGTCATTAAGAACAGTTGTTTAATTTTGATTAAAAATACATACATTGTTTCAGTATCTAATACTAACAAATAAATCAGTGTTTTTTTAATTTGTCTTTTTACTGGCAAACTTTTTTCCAGAATACTTTCAGTTAGAACACGCGGTTTAATCTAAGACACGTGTTGCCACTTTAAAGCTACGGTTACGGTAACACTATTCTTTTTTCTTCTTTTATTCACGCTTCTCATCCTTTGCACAATTATTAATTTTCTTAAACTGCTACTTTTTCCCATTTATATGCGAGTTTTTTCCTCGATGACATCCATTTGTTTGTTTTAGATTGTAGAGTATCGGTTATTTTCTTATGTACTATTCAGTTTTAGATTATAAGTATACCATCATGGTTAAAATCCAATGGTTGTTAGGAAAAACGATGTTTGTGGACGTTTTTGTATTAAGTGGAAATGAGATTATAATAAATAATACATAAATAAATATATTTTTGAGAATTGGATAGTTTTTATAATTTTTTTTTTTGTAATTTATATAGTTTTTGAGATTTCAGTATACTTTTTAAGGGAAAATAGTGGTATTTATTTAAAAATTACCCAACTCTAAAAAATTATCTAAATCACAAATAAAAACTATCTTATTAGACAGAAATGAAAGAGATAAGGTCTCATAATGTAATTAGTATATTACTTTGGTATAGTTGGGCAATTTACATATTTTGTATGTAGGTTAAATGTTTCTATAAAAGGCAAAGCCTTGACATCATAATGAATACGAAAACTCTTATACCAAAATAGTTTTCTTGATATTCCAGAAGAAGAGCGAGCGAGGGAGGACTACGATGACTACCCAAGGCGACGAAGCGTTTTTGGCACCTGAGATGAATGCATTCGGGCGTCAATTCAGAGACTACGATGCTGAGAGTGAGAGACAGAAGAGCGTCCAAGAGTTTTACAGATTACAACACATTCACCAAACTGTCAACTTTGTAAGACTCTTAAAACTATATACTAATTACGGTTTATATATTCACTGTGTACGTTTAACATAAATATATATATATATATAAATTTTGATATTATAAATTTTAGAATAATGATAGTTAATATTGTTGACAGATTACAACACATTAACCAAACTGTCGACTTTGTAAGATTCTTAAACCTACTAGTTAGAGTTTATATATTCACTATGTGTTTAACATATATAATTTTCATACCTTTTTTGGGACGGACCGGCTAACCGGCTACTGATGGAGATTATAGACAAAAAGTCTGGAACTCCTTCCGTTTATAAAAAAACATATATAATTTCATATTATAAATTTTTAGAATAATGATAATTAATATTGTTGTATTTTGCAGGTGAAAAAGATGAGGGCAGAATATGGAAAATTAGACAAAAAGGTGATGAGCATTTGGGAATGTTGTGAGCTCCTTAACGAGGTTGTGGACGAGAGTGATCCTGACCTAGACGAGCCTCAAATCCAGCATTTGCTTCAATCCGCAGAAGCCATCAGCAAGGACTACCCTAAAGAAGATTGGCTTCATCTAACCGCCCTAATCCATGATCTTGGCAAGGTTATGACTCTTCCACAATTCGGAGGACTTCCACAATGGGCTGTTGTTGGTGACACATTCCCAGTTGGGTGTGCATTCGATGAATCTAACGTACACCACAAGTATTTCTTGGAAAACCCTGATTTTCAAAACAAGGTTTACAACACCAAAAATGGGATTTATACTCAAGGATGTGGACTAAACAATGTCATGATGTCATGGAGCCATGATGACTATATGTACATGGTGGCTAAAGAGAATGGAAGTACCTTGCCATCGGCGGGACTGTTTATCATACGATACCATTCCTTTTATCCATTGCACACCGCCGGAGAATACACACATCTTATGAACGAGGAAGACAAAGAGAATCTCAAGTGGCTACACGTTTTCAACAACTATGACTTATACAGCAAAAGTAAAGTTCACGTTGATGTCGACAAGGTCAAGCCCTACTACATTTCTCTTATCAACAAATATTTCCCCGACAAGTTAAGGTGGTGAACTGTGGAAACATAAAACCGTACGTGGCCATGGGGTAAGATTACTCGTTTCATTCGTCTACAAATATTTACACAATGTCGAGTAAGAGTGTGATCTATATATGATATCAAATATTTACACAATGTCGAGTAAGAGTGTGATCTAGTATGATATAATTGTGCTATGCATATCTCTATCTTATGTTTATTATATTCAGATCTTATGTTTATTATATTCAGATCGTCTATCCTCTTGTATGTAATGTCTCAATCATCTGTATGTACGCTATAGGGATGATATAAGATCTTAAATTATAAAGTTTTATATGTGAAAGTAAAAAGAAAAAAGAAAAATCCAATGGTTGAAAGGGAAAAAATCTAATAATAAAGTATAATATATAAAATTCTTATGTTTAGTAAGAAAAGAAGAAAAAAGACTATTTGTTTTCTCTTGTTATATACTGGAACCTTAAGTTAAATATGTTGAGACGAATTATTTCTTCACAAGTATTTAATTAGGGTTTAGATTTATTCCAAATTTACCATATAGATATCGTTCATAGAAAACAACACATGATATTTTTTTCACCATGCGGTTTCCTTTACATTAAATATTTTTTTAATCTCTTTTTTGTCGTTTATTTTCTGGCGATTATTTCTTTTGTCGGCTTTAACATAAGAAATAAAAATTTTAGCAGTTATGATTAATTTTTTGGTCGTTTATTTTCTAGCGGCTATGTCACTAGAAATTTGCATGTGACCATGTAGTAGTGAGTTTCATTATCTATAAGATCAATATCTTTAATTAAAAAACTCTATTGGAACCTTAAATTAAATACGCTTGGATGAGTTATTCATTCATACGTCTCTAAAATTATGGAATTGGATTTATTCCAGATCTACCGTACGGACGTTTACGTTAGAAATTGTTATGTTTCCTTAAAAGTAGTGGTTCGTTCATAGGAAATAACACATATGAAAAACTTAACCATGCGGTTTCTTTTAAGTATTTTTATCTTCTTTTGTCGTTTATTTTTCAATGGTTATATGTTCAATATTTTATTCGTTTTAACGATATTTTTTTTTTTAAAGATGAATTATATCTTTTACTCATATTTTGGACCATGCAATAGTGGGTTTCATTATCTATAAAATTAGTATGTTTGATAAAAAAGTAAAAAAATACTATTTGCTTGTTTCCTTTTTTATCTATATTGGGATTTTAAGTTAAATACAAGCTTTCTTCAAACATTTCAAAACATGTAAGATTTAGAGTTTATTCCAGATATACAGTACAAACGAATATGTTAGAAATTATTATGTTTCCTTAAAACTAGTGGTTCGTCAATGGAAACAACTAAACCACATATGTGAACATTTTCACCATATGTGAACATTTTCAACATATGTTTTTCACGACCATTAATTTACCAAATCAAACAGTTCTATGAGATATTTTGCACATAAATAACTAATTTCACATTGATTTTTTTTTTTTTTTT
>VBRH01000796.1:1666-17537 GCA_014578085.1 Cardamine resedifolia | reverse complement strand
TTTTTTTTTTTTTTTTTCACCAATGGTAATGTAAACTGTAACAAATTCCAAATGTCAAATGGATATTCACTTTGATCAAATGTGGATATATTTTATCAAAATTTGTGATTTTCTTTTCATTACAACCATAAAATATATTCTCGTCACTAAATATCTCAATTTGTACAGGATACAAATAAACTATTGGGTTCAATTATTAATAAGCAAGGCTCACTTTACACACTCAAGAGATTTACACAAGGAAGACAAATACATAAAACATACATATACATTATATTTATCTTTTTTTTTTTTAATGTTCCTTCTATGTTCTGTTCTGCTCTGCTCTGTTTTGTGTCCCAAACTCAGTCAGTGGTCATGGGTTGAACACAGCACCTGAACCTGGCTTTACGAATGTTGTTCACTACTTCCGCCTCGGCTCGCTCAAGCATCATCACAATCTCACTGAATGGTGGACGCACTTCAGGGTTTGCGTCCCAACAACGAGTCATTATGTTGCACAGCACCGGAAGGCAATCGGTTGGGATCGATGGTCTTACTCCTCTGTTCACAACTGCAAATGCTGCTTGTACAGCTGTCATGTTCTGAAATGGAACCATCCCAGTTATTAGCTCCCATAGCACGATCCCAAAGCTGTACACATCAACCTTCTGAGTGTAAGGTCTGTGCTGGATCATCTCTCTGCAATAGCAATAACATCATCACAAGATTCACTTGTATTGTTAACATTTAGCAATAGAGAGCTTTTAAGATCTTTTACTGTGATGATGGTAATTATATTATATCCTTCAGCATATGCCATGACAAAAACAATTGGTTCTAGTAGATAGTTATAGGCACTCTCATATATGTATGTAATATATATTCCAAGGAAAGCTGAACACACAATTGGATTCTATTCTCAGAGGTTGACTCTATAAAGGTTTGACAAACCAAAAAAATATGTAATAGCATATGCTTAGCATCTAGAATCTCATTTCACCTACATGTCAAATGATGCAAATTGATGTACCTACATGACTCGTAACACGGTTCACAAAGCATAAAGGCCACAAAGGACTCATAAACTACACCAAACATAGATCAGATATCAAAGCAAAAGGAACACGGTTGAGGAGACATAAATGGTAAACTAATGAGCCAATATAAACTAAATTGCAACTCAAACTTCCAAATCAAATTATACTAGCACTGGGTAATATTAATAATTTGAAAATACTCCTAACTTTCTAGTGGAACATATATTATTTATTTCATCATGTGTGTCTTTTGCCTCTAGTAGCAACCTGATGTTAAGAGACTCAGTGTTACTAAGTAGCTAGATGAGTGGAGTCAAATAAAATAATGCCACATCATATTCATTATACTTCTGTCAACTTGGTTCAAGATTCTACTAGGGGAAATAACAAAAGATTCATATCCCTGAATCACCATAGCATGGTTGACTATCACCATTGCTGGAAACTAGTGGATTACACTATATACAAATCAAACTATAACCACAAAGAAAAAAAACAATCAAGTGGGTAAAAGCTATATCAGGAAACAAAAGTCATGTCCACAATCAATGCCTTTCTTCTTTGAAAAAGACAGAATCTGCCTTTCTTCTTTGGAAAAAGGCAGAATATGCCTATGTTCCTATGATACTCTTTACTTAGAGTTATGAATTGCTTTGCATGAGATTAATATTCATAGAGACCAAAGCTCATTAGCCGCTTTAATAACATAGCGGTGACTTCACTAGGTACCAAAATAACCAACCAGCTCCTATTGCGCTACAGGGATATAGATTAGACAACTTAAGCAGTCAGAATGTAATTGAACAAATACCCGAAATATTATGGAATGTTACTGTTGCCTTATAATGCATGATACGTGGAATAGCAGAAAAATGCAAGAAATGTTATGCATCATAAAAGTTGAAAACTATTGATTTGTACCAATATATGTGTAATGTGTATGGTTGCCAATATGAAAACTTAGCTAATAGTAATGCACAAGGAAGTATTTTCATATCTCATACTAGATATTAGCAGGCATTATATTCAACTAGAATTGATTGGCTGATACGAACAATGTAGCATACCAGATTCAACGCAATTATCTATCGAACAAAACCAAACAGCCCAGAAAAGGAAAATGCATGTCTAACAGCTAGAGAACCACAATAACTAGCTTTTCTTCACACTTGGTATAAACATAAATTTTAGAAATGAACTGAAGGAGAAGATCTAGCAAACTAAGGCTAATGACACCAGATTAATGTAGCAGAATGTATAGAGAGAAATATATAGACTTACGGGGCCATCCAACGGTAAGTCCCTGTCTCTGGAGTCATTCCTTCTGTTTTGACCTCGATCCTAGCAACACCAAAATCTGCAATTTTGATGGATCTATCCCCGGAAATCAGAAGATTATCTGATTTTAAATCTCTGTGAATATAACCAAGTCCATGCACATATGCCATTCCAGTAGCAACATCCAAAGCCTGTTTAACTGCCAGTTTCAAGGGCACTGCTCGATTTTGCCTCTTGGTCAAAAACTGTCTCAATGACCCTCCCTTAGCATATTCTGTAACAATGCAACAGACCATTGATCTACGGCAAGCCCCTATAAACCTGACAATATTGGGATGCTTCAACGTAGCAAGCATCATCACCTCCTGTTGAAATTGTTGCTCCAACAGTTGTGCCTTCTCTGGATCATTTTCAGGCCTCTCAAGTATCTTAATGGCCACATCCTCCCAATTGTATGTTCCTCGATAAAGCTTACCAAAGGCTCCTTGAGCAAAAGCAGGACCCATATGAAGTTTCCTTAAATCAATAGTCCACTCATCAAACTCCGCCAATCCTTCAACTGGATATCTAGTATCCATCAAAGCTTGTGCTAGAGCGTCATCGTTAAGCTCGTGGTTTCCTGGACGATGAACACTATTTTCAGTAGTGCCAGTGTAATTTTGACGCACTGGTCCTAGACCAGGATGGCCTAAAATGTGGGTTTTAGAATCACAGGATCCAACACTACTGTTATATCTCGATGTTGCTACAGAACCTCCAACAGTACTTGTCTGTAAACTATCAATAGACATGTTAGAATCTTCAAGTTTTTGATGGAGTTCATAGTAATTGTTGTGATTATTTCCTCCCATGAACTTTGGTCCGTCGATCATTTTCCCAATTATACAACAACTTGTAAACACTGATGAAAGATGCAGACTTTGAATAGCTAGCTAATCACAAGGCATTGATCTGTATAACAAACAAAAAAGAAAGAAAACTTAGATATAAAGACTAAAAGACGTCTTCTTTGGGAAACTTTATTGATTCCACACACACTACCAAACTTTTCATACATATATGAGGATATTGCCCTAAAAAGCAATCATCTTTAGACTTTTCTATAATTACCCAAACATTAATTAAACATAGAAAACCCAATCATTAACTAATTCATGCCATGATAAACAAAATTTTCCAAAAATGGATGATTTTACTTCATATGACTAGTCTCACTTTACTTCAGAGTCACTCCATTATCAAGATCGTTAAAACCAGTTTTTAATGCCGACCAAAAAAATAAACATTTCAGAAAAAAAAGGAAAAATAAACACCAAATAATCGATCATGGAAACGGTAAGAATTAGAATAAAAAACGAAAGCCCATTTGCTGATACATCGTGCAAAAAGGTAGAAGAAACCCAAAATCTGGAATTTTAAATCAAACCATAGTGGCGATTATTGGGTCAAAATCTGACCATAAGAGTTGCGAATTTACCACAAGAAACAAGAGAATACGAGCTAATTTACTGATTTCGCAAACAGAGAAGGGGGAGAAGAGATAACGTCGAAATGGTAAATACCTAATCTAGAAGACGATTGATTGATTCCAAGCGAGAGAGAAGAGAAAGCTGACCACAACGACGAACGAGGATGTAAGAGAGAAGGAAGAAGGAAGGATAAATAGAGAAGAAAAGTCGTGTCAGTCTTCGTTCCGCGTTTTTTAAATTATATATAATCTTAAATTTTTTATAAATTTTATTATTTAGCAAGTGACCAATTAGAAAATGACATATGGCTGCACAGTTGGCAAAACAGACCTCTCGACCCGATTTAAGGGTCTCCCGACGGGAACACTTGGACACTCAAAAGTTGACGGTTTCACTTTCACCAATCTGCTTGTATTTAATATTTATTAAGCCTTTTTTTTTCCTACACCAGTTTTGTTGATTCTCACCAAATTTTTAAAAATCTAAAAAAATATTTTGTACACTTATTTTCTTTTCCATTTATAAATTTTTTTGGGGTAAAATCTGAAAATTAAAAACCAAAAATCCTAATCCAAAAACTACTTTAAAATCTATTTATATGTATTGCAAAGGTAAAGGTACAAAACACCATATTTTACCGTTAGCCGCATTTTCGACAAGCACATTTTCTTTATCAATACGAAATGCAACATGATGAGAAAGAAAATTTTGATTCTGTTAAAGACACGTACACTCTCTTCCCTTTTCTTTTATGAGTAAAATTAATTTGTTTTCGGAAATTATTCATTTATCTTTCTTTTTTTCACAAAGTCCATTAAAGATTAAACTCTGCTTAAGTATAAAGATTAACTCTCTTTATTATGTTTAGAAACTTGCTCAAAAGTAAACAACTCTTAAGCTCTTTAAATCTTTCTCTAACAATTGTCACAACTCAACAATTGTATTTATAGGCTTTGCACAACATTGCAAATCTTAATCCTATTTGAAATAGATAACTCCTAAAATTAATGGTAAACTTTTCCTAACTCGATAAGAACAACTTTGACTAACTATGAAGTTTATCCAACATTCACCCCCTTAAGCTTCAAGTTAGTCTTTGAGAGATCTTGAACTCCTATCAAACTCCTCATTTCTTTAAACTTGATTCGCGCGAGTGTCTTTCTTAGAATGTTCGCCTTTTGTTTGTCTCCGGGTACATGCTCCACTTCGATTTGATCATTTTCAATGCATTCTCGTATGCAGTGATATCTTTTGTGGATATGCTTACTTCGGCCATGAAAAACATGATTTTTAGTGAGTGCAATGGCAGACTTGTTATCAAGATAAATGGTTGTCTTCTTGCAAATACGACCCATGATTTCGCTTAACAAGTCTTGGAGCCAAATTGCTTGCTTTGCGGCTTCAGTTGCAACCATAAACTCGGCTTCACAAGAGGATAAAGCCACCGTGTTCTGTTTTTGAGAGCACCAAGTGATTGGTGATTCGCCAAAGTAGAATACATGTCCCGTCGTGCTTCTTCTGTCATCGAGATCCACGTTGTGGCTACTATCACTATAATCGATAATTTCTTTCGATCCATCTCGCTTGAACATTAAACCATAAGCTAATGTTCCTTGTAGACACCTCAAGATTTGCTTCAAAGCAATGCTGTGTGATTCTTTTGGTTTTTGCATGTATCTACTTGTTACTCCGACAGAGAAAGTGAGATCTGGTCTAGTGTGTAAGAAGTACCTCAAGCAGCCGATTTTTCTTCTATACATGGTAGCATAAATTTTGAGTTCATCTTTTTCCCCTTTTGACAATTTCAAACCAAACTCCATCGGTACGTGAGTAGGGTTGCATGTATCTAATCCAGCTTCTTTTAAAATTCGACGCGCATAGGCTTCTTGTTTGATCTTGATTCCGCCTTTGCTTTGTTTCACTTCTATTCTAAGATAGTAAGTGAGCTTTCCAAGATCTGACATCTCAAATTTTGATGACATTCCTGTCTTGAATTCATCGATGACTTCCAACGTATTTCACGTTACAAACATATCATCAACGTAAACGACAACAATGAGAAGTTTACCTTTTTCTTCCTTGCGGTACACAGAACTTTCTTAGAGCATTTATTGAATTTCATACCTTTCAGAATCTGATCAAGCTTTGTATTCCATGCTCTTGGAGCTTGTCTCAATCCATATAAGGCTTTAGATAGTTTGAAAACCTTATGCTCTTCTCCCTTCTTTTCAAAACCCTCAGGTTGAGAAACATAAACTTCTTTATTTAGTTCACCGTGTAGAAACGCCGTCTTGACATCAAGATGATGGATTTCCCATCCATAAGAGGCTGCTAGTGCAACAAGTAATCTAATTATCTCAATGCGTGCAACATGGGCAAAGACCTCATCGAAATCAATTTCTGACTCTTGTACATATATTTTGCAACTATTCTTGCCTTGAATTTGTTAATTGAGCCATCTGCCTTTCCTTTTATTTTAAAAATCCACTTAAGACCTATGATCTTAACTCCCATCGGTTTGTCTATTAACACCCATGTCTTGTTTTTGTTAATCGAGTCAATCTCTTCTAGATACGCCTTTGTCAATTCGATAGACCCTTTTGCTTCTTGGTAGTTTATCGGTTCATCATTAAGTGATAATAGGAGTTTTTCGCACTCGATGTCAGTTAGAAGAATATAGTCATTTAGGTAGTTAGGCCGATGAACTTGTCGTGTAGATTTCCTTGTTGGAGGTTGATTGACTTCTTCATGATCGTTAATGTTTGTTTGTGATTCTTCATCCGATTCATGTTCTTGTTCTTGATGAGTATCACTTACAGTTTCGGGATCATGTTCTTCTTGCTGATTTCTGATAAGAAACGGACCATGTCTTTCATCCATCACAGCTCCCCACGCCATTCTAAACATCTCTGGATCATAATCATTATCTTCACTTGCTCCCTTCCAATTCCAACTAGCTTTTTCATTGAAAACCACATCTTAGTTCACAACAATTCTCCTAGTTGTTAGATTATACAACCTGTATGCTTTAGATCTTGGTTCTATGCCTAAATGTACCAGCGTTTGAGATCTATCATCAAGTTTTTTTAGATTCACAGGCTCGATTTTCGCATGAGCAAGACAACCAAAAATCCTAATGTGATCTAAGGTTGGTTTCTTGTTTCTCAAGCATTCATATAGTGTTTGATTCTTCAATGCTCTTGTTGGGACGCGGTTGATTATATATGTTGAATGACGGATTGCTTCTCCCCACAAGTAGTTTGGAACCCTCATTGTCTTGAGAATACTTCTTGTCATCTCCATGAGTGTGCGATTTCTTCTTTCGACCATACCGTTCTGTTGTGATGTGTACGGGCTGTTAAGTGTTGCTTTACTCCATTTTTTCACAAAACTCTTGAAATTGTTTTGAGGTAAACTCTTCACCTCTATCTGTTCATAAGGTCACAACCATCTTGCCGAGATCCTTTTCTATAAGAGTTTTAAATGCTTTGAATTTTTCAAAAACTTCACTCTTTTCTTATAATAAAATTGTTCACATGTACCTTGTGCAATCATCAATTATCACAAAGATGTATCTATTTTGAGCTAGAGTGGTTGGTGTTATAGGGCCACACAAATCCGCGTGAAGTAGTTCTAGGGGTTGTGAGGCCCTATATTGAGTTGTTTTTGGGAATGTTTATCGTATTTGCTTCCCTACCAAGCATGACTCACAGATTTTCTTCTCACTTTCGATCCTTGGTAACCCATGTACCATTTTGAGTGTTGACATCGATTCAATAGTCTTGAAACTTATATGTTCGAGTCTAGCATGTCATCTCCATGTTTCTTCTTCGATCTTTGAGTGTAAATGATAACACCATATTTTGCATGTAAGGTTTAGTTTCATAGATTTTTAATCCCTAGTTTTGGGAGTTTTTCATGCATTTGAGTCTCTTTTGTTTTAACTTGCATTTTAGAGTCCTAGGTTGTATATATAGCATTTTGCATATGTTTTGAGTCATTAGGTGATTGGGAAGCTTGGAGCTTGGGAAAGGAGACCCGAGGCGAACGGAGTGAAGATATGACGGTTTTTATGGAGAAAAGCAGCTCACAGCGATCACCCCCCGCTACCATTGGACCGCTACAAAGCGTAAAAGCAAAGCCAGATCAATACGTCTGAAAGATTGACTCAGATGAAGACCTTGCGTTGCGATTTAGCTCCAGTTCCCTTCATAAACGTTGTAGGAAATTGAGCTAGATTTCCAATGGAGGTGGTCTCAAGTGATTCTTATCAGCGGTTAAGGAGATATGCCCCATTTAGTGAAGATTGCTCTGGAGGACGATCGCAGCAGTCAAGGACCGCTATGGAGGACCGCTAGGATCAGCATGGAGTGTTCTGAAGCTCTGGTGTTAATCCTAGCGGTCGTTTGACCGCTACCTATGGACCGCTGCAGCTCGCATGTCAATCCTAGCGGTCAGGACTGCTATGACAGGACTGCTACAGAGCGCGAGCAGAGACAATCCAAAGCGTCTTAAAGATCGACTCCGATGAAGACTTTCCGTTCCGATTTAGCTCCAACATCCTTCATAAAAGTTATAGGAAATTGGGTTAGCTTTAATTTGGAAGTAGTTTGAAGTCGATTTGATGGTGCAATCAAAAGTTATGATTGTTTTACTAAATACCAGTCTGATTGATCTACCATTAGCCGTCCATGGCCCACAAAAAGTGACATGCATCCAAATCCGATTTTTCTTTTTAACTTTCATTCTCAGCCATTGTTTAGGAATAATTAATCTCATTTTTAGCACTAAAAACCTCTCTCTAAACTCAGTCAAAATTCTCTCTAGTTCTTCATTGTTGTTCATCATTTTAATTCCTAGATCTAGCCACATGTAGTGAAGTTTTCTTAAACTTTCTTCCATTTTTGTTCTTATCTTGCTTATGTCTTTCATTTCTATGGTTTACTTTTGTCATTTGATCATGTGTGAGTAGATCCATTAGAGTTCTTGGGTGAAGTAGATTATGGTGATTCTAGGATGTTCATGATGTTCTAATTGCTAGATTATTTGCTTTCCTTACTTGTTAAGTGTTATTAATGCTAGATTAGCCTTGATTAAGTTGATTAGATCACTAGGGGTTTCACCACTCGAAAGGTGTTACTTGAAATTCCCGAATGAATTTAATAAGTGTTTTTCATATCTTAGCCAACCGAAAATTGAGTCTAAGGTGAATTGTGGCTAGTTAGACTTGTATTTAATGCTTGTTAGTCATAAAAAATCTAAACCGAAAATTTATGAGGATTTATGACATGCAAAGGGGTTAACACCATGGCCGTGGGTTAATCTTTATTAGCGATCTAAGGCCTAAGGAGTCAAATGATTGATTGTTTGAATGTCTAGAATAGATTAAGAATCACCTGAGTCGTTAGCTTCACCCGAGGATTCGCTTGTTTAAAATCGATAAAACGTTTAAGGTTTTCTTGTTGATCATTTTGTTTTATTTAACTTCTTGTTTGCTGAACTTTAAATTGTGTTTGGTTATTTGAATGATTTTGTTTATAGTTCAATATTTTAGTACTTAGTTTTCATTACTCGTTTATTTCTCTGCTTTTGATTATTTCAATTTGTTCGATAAAAACCATCAATCAATTATCACTTAGATTAGATAGTGTCTTGCATTCTTAGTGTGTTGTTCTTGTTTCCCTGTGGATTCGATCCCTAAGTACTCAACGTACAAGGGTTTATTTGATAGACCCGAGCCTAAAAACTCTCGTTATCAGTAAACATATAGGCTTTCCAATTTTGAGGTTGATCTTGTAAAGTCTATTAGGAGATCTCATTACTTTCACCAAGAGCTTACCATTAAGGTCATGGAGTGTGTAATCATGTTTCATCCTAACATCATATTCATACTCTGTCGCTTGTCCTAAACTTAGTATGTTACTCTTTAACCCGAGAATGTAATATATATCGGTCAAAAGTTTCTGCTCTCCTAATTTTCCTTGGAAAAGGATCACCCTTTTCCGTCGATATTGACACAAAAACCGTCTCCAAACTTCACTTTGTCTTTGATGTTTTCGTTTAGCTCTGAGAAATATGATTTTTCTCTCTTCATGTGATTACTTGCTCCATTGTCTAAATACCAAGTTCCATCTTCTTCTTTCTCGGTTTTGTGTTTCTTTGGTATTAGGTTCTCTTCGTTTAAAAACACGACTTCATGAATATATAGAGCTTCGTCATTTTCAGCCTCTTCCGATTCTGCTATGTTTGCTTCTTGAAGTTTTCTTAATATTTCTGGACATTTAGAAACAAAGTGCCCATCCCTATCACATCGGTAGCAAATCATAGATCTTTTTTTCTCCCAAGTTTGATTTTGATCGGTTTGATCCGTTGATCTATCATAGGAGTTGAGCCTTCCTCTGCCTCGTCCTCTGTATCCTCTTCCACGTCCTCTGTATCCTTGAGTATTTTGTCTTTCCGAGTTTGCATATAATAGTTTACCTTGCGTTTCTTCTTGATTCTCCTCATCGAGAATTCACTCTTCATACGCCTTGAGTCTTCCTATTATATCTTCAAATCCGGTTGTGTTTAAATCCAAAACTTGCTCGAGAGAGGCTATAATATGGATGAACTTGCTTCGAGGTAAGCTGTTTAGGAATTTCTTGACGAGCTTAGGTTCCTCTATTGTATGTCCGAGTGATGCTGATTTTGAGGCTATTTCGGATAACTTTCCAGCAAAGTTGTCTACTGTATCTGAATCTTTCATCTTGAGTCTTTCAAATTCAGACATCAATGTTTGATGTCTCGCCTCCTTAACCCTATCAGCACCAAGATGACGAGCTTTGATTGCTTCCCAAATCTCTTTAGGAGTATTTTGATCGCCCACTTGCAAGATAAGAGCCTCCGGGATCGATTGGAACAGCAACCCTATTGCGATTTCGTTTTTGTTGGATTCTGTTGAACCGGGTTCAATAGTTTCCCACACTTTATGGATTCGCAACAACACCTTCATCCTCATGGCCCATACCGTATAATTTTTTGCGTTTAGCATAGGGCATTGGATTGAGGATGGAACAACCTCCTTCGGTCGAGAGGCATCTGTAACGTCTCCCATGTCTCGGGTACGTCCCTCGTATGTTCTTAGTATCTTCGTATTGCTTCTAACAAGGCTTCGAGATCAAGTCTTCTCCTAGATCGTTTCGCCTAAAGCTCTGATACCAAAATAAAGTGATTAAAGATTAAACTCTGCTTAAGTATAAAGACTAACTCTCTTTATTATGTTTAGAAACTTGTTCAAAACTAAATAACTCTTAAACTCTTTAAATCTTTCTCTAACAATTGTCACAACTCAACAATTGTATTTATAGGTTTTGCAGAACATTTCAAATCCTAATCCTATTAGAAATAGATAAAACTAATAGTAAACTTTTCTTTTATCCTTTATCTTTATTCTAACTCTACGAGAACAACTTTGACTAACTATGAAGTTTATCCAACACAGGTTATGAATTGACTTTCAACTCAGTCCATAATTTTTCTCTATTATTTTTCATTGTTATTTGATTGGTCAAGTGGTATGCTTTCTAATTTAAGCAGCGGAAAAAAATTTCATGTCTAAAACAAAAATAACATAGGGTACAAGTACAACCACACCCAGCCTATGTACAAGTTGGACAAGTATATGCTTGCGACTCTATTTATATATATTTGACTTCGACTTTTAATTTCTGAAAATTCTCACAATCTACTGACAAAAAAGAGCGTTCTACTTACTAAAAATATAATAAGTTCGAACCACCAATATGCATATTTTGCTCTTTGATAAAAATAATTAGATTCCTACATATTGCTTATATTTTTTCGAGTATTATGGCGTTGGGTTAGTGCTAAACACTATTGAAGTTTATATAACACATAACACTTAAATTGGCTTATGCTACATCAAACCACAACACTTTATATTTCTTTGGAATGGTGACAACTAAAATAAAAAAAATATATATATATATATATATATGGTCTTTGTTAAGTTTGTCGCCTTCAAACCCCATTATAAAAAATAAAAAAAAGTTCGTCGCCTTAACTCGATCATTATCTTTGAAATGTGTAATTAAACCTTAGCATCATATAATTAAAAATTAAAAGCATTGAAGATAAATGTCCAGTTCCTCCATATTGACCAACTAGATATATTGTAAACTGAATTATATAATCAAAGATCTGTACAATTTGAACACTTTCTCTACAAGGGAAAGACACTATATTGCATCTCCTTATACTATGAGCATGCCAAGTTGAAGATTATGGATGGTTTTCTACATAAGTTATATCTTAATAATGTAATTGCCTCTTCTTGTGTATAGATCAATATTTCTTATTGAGGCACAGAGATAGAAGCACCACTCATCTGTTCCTGCAAATGTGTAGTGTTAGAAGAAGTCATAAGCTTAGTATATAGTAATGGATTCGAGTTTTGATCGGTTTTAGCTTTATCGGTTGCTCACCAGTTTCACAGAGCTTTGGCTACCGGTTGGAGATGGTCCAGGGCTATTGATGACTACTAAAGAATGTGTTGATTCTTCAGCAAGTGTTCTTAATCTGTTAAGCTCTGGTAATATAACTTTAGCAAGATCAGGTCTATCTTTTCTCCTTAGCTCTGAACATTTTAGAGCTAACTTAGCAAACTCTGCGGTGTCTTCGAGTGGCCAATCGGGAACAGCTGGATCGAGTAAATCAACCAAAGTTCCTTTCTCAAGTGCTCTCTCAACATAATGAGTTAGACCCATTGGTGGTTTTGCTGTTATCAACTGCAGAAACATAATGCCAAGCGAGTAAATATCGGATTTCACACCCAACATTCCTGTTTGTTGATACTCGGGATCGATGTAACAGAACGTGCCAGCGGTTGAAGTCATACGGTATTGTGTCACTGTGTCTGCAACTGATGGAGGGACTAATCTAGCTAAACCAACATCAGATATCTTGCTGACAAAGTTACGGTCTAGCAAGATGTTTCCCGGTTTAAGATCACGGTGAACCAGAGGCTCTGGTTTAGCCTGGTGCAAGAACAATAGTCCAGTACCTATCTCTGCAGCGATTCTGAACCTCATCTGCCACGAGAGAGGAGGACTGTTTCCTAATCTGAAAAGACGATCTTCTAAGCTCCCGTTAGCCATAAACTCGTAGACTAAGCATCCGCATTCCGGGCAAGCTCCAAGAAGTAGAACCATGTTAGGATGCCTAATACAACTCAATACCTCAACCTCTTGTTGAAACTGAGATCTTCCTTGAGCTGCATCTGGACGAAGAACTTTAACAGCCACTGGTGTATGATCAAGATAACATTTGTAGACAGGTCCATAACCACCTTCTCCAATCTTGTATTTCTCAGCGAAATACTCGGTAGCGCGCTCAATATCCTCAATGGAGTACTTCCTATACCTGACATCTGAGTTTGCTAAAGCGGTAAGGGCCTTAGTTTTCTCCTCTGATTCCTTGAGAGCTTTCATTTCTGCGTTAACTCTCTTCTTAGCTTCTAATTCAGCAATCCTTTGAGCTGCTTCAGCTGCCTCCATAGCTGCTTTCGACTTTGCTTTCTCTTTCTCTGCAATAGCCAACGCTGCTTCCTCTGCAAGTCTTGCCTCCTCTAGTTTCCTCTCTTCTTCTAACTTCCAACGCTGAAGCTCCGTTGCCTAAAATTGCCAAAACATTTTTAGATTTCGGATTTCGCAACCATAAACACTTGTTTTCAAGAAACTATACCTTTTGTTTTGCTGTGAGTGCTTCTTTGCAAGCTGTACTATACATTTCCATAGTCTGCTTCAACTCCAGTTTAAGCCTCCTCATCTCAGCCTCTACATCATCCTGCTTTAGGTAATTGTCAAAATTTCAATAACTCTAGCTATAAACCAAACAAACGATTTACAGAGAAGATTTATAAGTCTTACCATTGTTTGAGAGGCAGATGAAAATCTTTCGCTCTCAAACGAGCCTTGTGAGAAATCAGTAGGTGAGCTTATATCCACTGATCTTCTTCCATAGTTAGAGGAGTCAAAGCTGGGAACATAGTCCATATCTGAGTAATTTGATAGCCTAGGAGGAGTTCGGTTTGGATCATTATTTTCATATAGATTAGGGAAGATACGGTCAATGCTTGGTCTTCCAGAACTGACAAAGGATATGTCTGATTCTGGAACTGATAGATCACCGTATGATCTTCCATTACCTCTTCTAGTAAAAGGAGATCTGTGTTTTGTTCCATTGAGTTTCAGCTTCAGTTTCAGTTTCAAGATCATGGTTTAAATGAAAACTCAAGAGTGGTTTTTTTACCTGAAGGACTCTGATTGATCCTCCATAGACCTGCGTTGTTGATCCTCCATGGACCTGCGTTGCTGATCTTCAACAGATCTACGTTGGTTGGACTCAAAAGACCGTCTCTCAGCTGCAGAAAGGAAGATGAAAACACACGATTTTAAGGTGATATCAACAAGTGAAAAATAAGAGAGGTTTTGTGAGTTTTTGGACAACCTCGCATACTGTTAGTGGAAGTAGAAGGCATAGGTTGAGGTGGCTTTAAGCTAGGTGGTTGAACCGGATTGCGTAAAGGAGCAATCATGGGAGCGGAACGAGAAGCTGATCTCATTGTTTGAATCTTTCCTTTGGATATGACATAAACCGTGCAAAAATCAGGCGCGGTTTTTGTTATGGTTCCTGGAATATCTGTAGGCTTGTTAAATCTGCAAAAAATTTAGTAATCCACCATTAATGAAGAATCAAGATTCAACAAAAGATTAAGAGATTAATTATTTTCTACCTTAGAAAGCCACCTTTGTTGGAGGAACCAACCACTAAAACCTCAATGGCGGCTTGGTTTGCATATTCAACTAATGCTTTGGCTACATCGGCCTCTTCAAGCAACACATCTTGGCATTGAATCTAGAAAGTTTTCATTGCACAACACCATAAGGATACAAACAGATGATAACATAGAAGAATCTAAACCAATAAACTCACATCTTTGCGGGTGCAGAAGCACCGGAAAGGAAGAAATAACTCCTTGGAAATGCCTTCTGGATCTCTACATACCAATGAAGAATCTTGGCTCAGCTCTGAAACAAAAACACAAAGCATAAACAACCGATTAAACGAAAAAAATACAAAAATCGAAGAAGAAGGAGAAGATAGGGTTTGTTTACTTGCAGAGGAAGCATGAAGAGAAGGGCTATTGGTTAAAGGAGAAGGTCGAAGCTTGACATGAACAAGAATCACAGATTGGCCTCTCTGCAACAAATGATCAACGGCCCATTTAAGAGCATGTTGGCTGCCTTTGTCTTTATCTATTGCAACAGCCACAACTCCGCTCGATCCTCCTTCCTTGTTTACCACGCTATTGTTCTTTGACAACCACATCTTTGTCTCTCTTTCGCTTTCTGCCCTTCAGGATTCAAGATTCAGGCCAAGAAAGAAACTTGAGAGGAAGAAATCGAAAGAGAGAGAGACGTGTTTCGATGTTCAAAGATGGTTTCTCTATTTTTCATTTTTTTTGTAAGGAGGCGAAATAAGAGGATAAGAGAAAGGAGAGTTTCTATAAAAAATACATTGTCTCTTGTTCTTCTCTTTCTACGAACGCTTCTCCTTCTTCTCCGCCTCATCTTCCTTTTGACCTCTTGACTTCTCTTTCCTATTAACTGAAAATTTTGATATTTTATAACAAACCAATTTGTGTATAGATTTTTTAGTGGAAAACGATTAACTTCCACGCAAGTAATCTAGAAGATGGATCCAAATGTTAAAAATAACTTATCTATAAATGAAAATGAAGAAAATCAAAGTTTTGCAATTGGGATGAGAAAAAAATAATATAAGACATTGACTTCGACTCTCTATTTACTTAAATTAGAAAGGTTTTTAATTTATTTTTGTATGTATGTGTGTGTATTTTTTTATGGTCGATGTCTTGTAACGTTCTCTTCTTGTGAGCTATGATCGATACATTTCTTTATTAAGACAAGAATGGAGACGTTAGAGATTGTAGAGAGTCGTCGAGAGTTCTTGGCCAAAGTGGAGATGTCTTCTACCATAAGAAGACCCACAAGCATCCTCTTAATAACTTTTTTTTTTTTTTTT